>JACEFZ010016840.1:0-136225 GCA_014155875.1 Cepaea nemoralis | reverse complement strand
CGCCTTAATAAACACAAACATAATTATATGGTAATATGCTTTAGCGGATTTAGGTCGTATATTGTGTTGAAATGAACACACTGTTTTCATTTCACCATTGAATACAATACGGACTACGTTTTCACACAAACACACACGCACGCGCACACACACACACACACACACACACACACACACACACACATATATATATATATATATATATATATATATATATATATATATATATATATATATATATATATATATATATATATATATATATATAATTTTTGTGTGTGCATATCCTTTACAGGACATCGCTGCCAACAGCAGCATCTTTCAGCTGTCTGTTGATTTCTTGGCAAGATTACGCTCAGTAGTTTATATATATATATATATATATATATATATATATATATATATATATATATATATATATATCATGTGCCATGCCGGAAAGCGTGGGCGGTCATGATTCGCCATTTCACTCGATCACCAGAGTCGTGGATCAGCTCAGTGTTCCTGTCTCGTCCATGCCATGTGGCCAAGCCATCCAGGTATTTTCCTCTCGGTCTTCCTCTTGGTCTGTTCCCTTCGATCTTGCCAGCTGTCACTAAGTTCTCCAGTCCATTTCTTCTCATAACATGTCCAAAAAATTTTGACTGTCTACGTCTAATTTCTCTAATCAATCTACGATTTTCATTTGTCTCTTGTAGTACTTGGTCATTGGTTTTTCTATCTGTCCATGGTATTCTTTGCATTTTCCTCAGAAACCACATTTCTGCAGCCATCAGATGTTTTTCAGCTTGACTGCACATTGTCCAAGTTTCACATCCATACAAAAGAACAGGCTCTATGTATCCCCTCAACACTCTTTTTCTCGTTTCAATTGACATCATTTTATTGGTCAGAATGTTTTTCATCTTGCTAAAGGCTACTTTCGCAATGGCGATTCTTGTTCTAATCTCTTCAAGGCATCTGCCATCAGATGTTATGACTGTTCCGAGATAATTGAACCGATTCACTTGTTGAAGAATATTCCCATTTACTTGTATATTACATTGTGGTGCTTCGTTCTTCCTAGTGACGACCATAACCTGTGTCTTCCTACAATTTAATTCCAACCCCAGCTGCTCACTGTGTACAACAACAGCGTCTACTAATTGTTGCAGATCCTGTGCATTGTCTGCAATCAATACTGTATCATCTGCATATCTAATGTTATTTATGTTTCGTCCTCCAATGCTGATTCCATTTAGGTCTTCTACATTTCTGAAAATATTTTCACTGTATAGGGAAAAAAGATCTGGAGACATTACACATCCCTGCCTAACACCTCTCTTAATAGGTTGATATTGTCCTACTTCATTATCAATCCTTATGGCAGCTTGTTGTTTCCAATATATGTTTTTTATAAGTCTAATGTCTTTCCCATCAATTTGTAGATCTGCAAGCATATCCACAATGTTGACATGTCTAACTCTATCAAAAGCCTTTGTGTAGTCAATAAAGCAAAGATGTATATCCTTGTTTACTTCTAAAGCACGTTCAATAACTGTTCGCAGCATATACACAGCATTTACTGTACCCTTTCCTTCTACAAACCCACATTGTTCTTCCCCTATTTCAGGTTGTATTTTCTTCCTCACTCTTTGCATGATAATTCGTAACAAAATCTTTGTGATGTGACTCATTATACTAATTGTTCTATGTTGATCACATTCTAAGGTTCCTGATTTCTTTGGGATTGCAATAAATACAGAATTACATAATTCAGAAGGTATATCTCCAGTATCATATAATGTGTTCAGCAGTCTAGTGACTTGCTCTAGTCCAAATTCTTCTAAAGCTTTAATCATTTCTGTTGTGATGTTATCTGCACCGGGGGCCTTGCCAGCTTTCATATGCTTAAGAACATTTTGAACCTCCATCTTTAAAATTTCTGGTCCTTCATTATTAAATCTAATAGCATACTGTTCCTCTCTGTTATCATTATACAGGTCTTTCACATAATCTGTCCATACATGTAGAATCTGATCTTTTTCTATTATGATTTTGCCATCTTTAGTTTTTAGACAGCCTGTTGATGTACTTGTTCTTTTATTAGTAAGTTCCTGAATTCTTTTGTGCACTAATTTGGTATTTTGACTGTTGTGTTGTTTTTCAATTTCTAAGCACTTTTCCTCAAGCCATGATTCTTTTGCCTTCCTACATAATACTCTGACTTGTCTGTGAATTTCTTCATATTTGGCAGGATTATTTTTGTTGAGTCTTCTTGTTTCCATTAAGTGTAAAATTTCCTCAGTCATCCATTTCTTACGACCCACCTTCTTTAATTTTGGAATAGTTGTTTCTGCAGCCACATTGATTGAATTCTTTAACATTTCCCATTGATCATCCACATCCTGGAATAGGATCTCTAGATCAGACAATATTTCAAATCTGTTCTGTACTTCTATGTTGAATTTGTTTTGTATTTCCTTGTCATTACTCAATGTACACAAGTCATATTTAGTGTTTCCTGTTATATACTTGACTTTCTTCAACTTTATCCTCAATGTTCCTGTGAGTAATCTGTGGTCACTATAACAATCAGCACTGGGAACTGTTTTTGCTACTATTAGCGCGTTTCTAAATCCTTCTGCTAATGAGAATGTAGTCAATCTGGTTTCTAATCCTGCTATCAGGACTCCTCCAGGTCCATAATCTTCTAGGGTGTTGCTTGAACCAGGTGTTTCCTACAATCATTTCCTGTTCTTTTGCCCACTCTACTAGTCTGTATCCTCTTTCATTTCTCTCTCCTAAACCATAGTTTCCTACTGTGTATCTATCCCCTTGATTTCCTACTTTTGCATTGAAGTCCCCTATTATGATGTTTATTTCTGAATTTTTACATTTCTTTAAGGCAGACTCTATGTCATTATAAAATTCCTCTACACTATCTTCACTGGACTCTCCTGTTGGGGCATATACCTGAATAACATTTATGACTATCTGTCTGACTGTCTGACTGTCTTGGGTAAATGGAGGAGGGAGGAGGAAGAGGGAGGTGGAGGAGGGAAGAGGAGGGAGGAGGAGGGAGGAGACAGGAGGAGTAGGGAGGAATAGGAGGGAGGAGGAGGGATTAGGAGGAGGGAGGAGTAGGGTGGAGGAGGAGGCGAGGAGGAGGGAGAAGGAAGAGGGAGGAGGAGGGAGAAGGAGGGAGGAGGAGAACGCAGGAGGAGAAGGGCGCAGGAGGAGGAGAGGGAGGAGGAGGGAGAGGGAGGAGGGAGGAGGAGGAGAGAGTAGGAGGAGGGAGGAGGCGGAGGGAGAAGGAAGAGGGAGGAGGAAGAGAGAGAAGGAGGAGGGAGAAGGAGGAGAAGGAGGGAGAGGAGGAGGAGGGAAGAGGAGGAGGGGAGGAGGAGGAGGGAGGAGGAGGAATGTGAAGGGAGGAGGAGGGAGGAGGTAGAGGGAGGAGGAGGAGGAGGGAGGCGGAGAGAGGAGGAGGAGGGAGGAAGAGGGAGGAGGAGGAATGTGAAGGGAGGAGGAGGGAGGACGTAAAGGGAGGAGGAGGGAGGAGGAGGAGGTAGAGGGAGGAGGAGGGAGGAGGAGGGAGGAGGCGGAGAGGGAGGAGAAGGAAGGAGGAGGGGAGGAGGGAGGAGGAGGAGGGAGGAAGAAGGAGGAGGAGGGAGGAAGAGTGATGAGGAGGAGGGAGGAGAGAGGAGGAGGGAGGAGAGAGGAGGAGGGATGAGGAGGAGGGAGGAGGAAGAAGAGGGAGGAGGCGGAATGAAAGGAGGAGGAGGGAGGAGGAGGAGTGAGGAGGAGGAGAGGGAGGAGGAGGAAGGAGGAGGGGGAGGAGGGAGGAAGAAGGAGGAGGAGGGAGAAGGAGGGATGAGGAGGAGGAGGGAGGAGGAGGAAGAGGGAGGTGGAGGAATGTGAAGGGAGGAGGAGGTAGAGGGAGGAGGAGGAGGGAGGAGGAGAAGGGAGGAGGAGGGATGAGAAGGAGGGAGGAGGAGGAAGAGGGAGGAGGAGGAATGTGAAGGGAGGAGGAGGGAGGAGGTAGAGGGAGGATGAGGAGGGAGGAGGAGGAGTGAGGAGGAGGAGAGGGAGGAGGAGGGGGAGGAGGGAGGAGGAGGGAGGAAGAAGGAGGAGGAGGGAGAAGGAGAGATGAGGAGGAGGAGGGAGGAGGAGGAAGAGGGAGGAGGAGGAATGTGAAGGGAGGAGGAGGGATAGGGAGGAGGGGAAGAGGAAGAGGGTAGGACGAAGAGTGGAGAGAAGGAGGGAGGATGTAGAGGGAGGAGGAGGAGGGAGGAAAAGGGAGGAGGGAGGAGGAGAGAGGAGGAGGAGGGAGGAGGTAGGAGTAGGAGGAAGAGGGAGGAGGAGGGAGGAGAAGGAAGAAGGAGGAGGAAGAGGGAGGAGGAGGATGGAGGAGGGAGAGGGAGGAAGAGGGAGGAGGAGGAAGGAGGAGGAAGAGGGAAGAGGCGGAAGAGGGAGGAAGAGGATGGAGGAGGGAGAGGGAGGAGGGGAAGAGGAAGAGGGTAGGAGGAGGGGAGAAGAGGAGAAGAAGGGAGAAGGAGGGATTAGGAGAAGGAGGAGGAGGAGGGAGGAGGAGGGGATAGGAGGAGGGAGGAGGCAGAGGGAGAAGAAGGAAGGAGGAAGAGGAAGGAGGGAGAATGAGGAGGGGAGGAAGGAAAGGGAGGTGGAAGAGGAGGAGGAGGGAGGAGTAAAGAGGTAGGGGGAGGAGGAGGTAGAGGGAGGAGGAGGAGGAAGGAAAGGGAGGAGGAAGAGAAGGAGAAGGGAGGAGGAGGGTGGAGGGAGGAGGAGGAGGTAGAGGGAGGATGAGGGGGAGGTAGGAGGAGGAGGAAGAGGGAAGAGGGAGAAGAAGGGAGAAGGAGGAGTGAGGATGATGAGGGAGAAGGAGGCAGGAGGGAGGAAGAAAGAAGTAGGGGGAGGAGGAGGTAGAGGGAGGAGGAGGAGGAAGGAAAGGGAGGAGGAAGAGGAGGAGAAGGGAGGAGGAGGGTGGAGGGAGGAGGAGGAGGTAGAGGGAGGAGGAGGGAGGAGGTAGGAGGAGGAGGAAGAGGGAAGAGGGAGAAGAAGGGAGAAGGTGGAGTGAGGATGATGATGGAGAAGGAGGCAGGAGGAGGAGGAGGGAGGCAGGAGGGAGAGGGAGGAGGAGGGAAGATGATGGAGGAGGGGGAGGAGGCGGAGGGAGTAGGATGGAGGAGGAGGGGAGAGGAAGAGGGAGAAGGAAGAGGGAGAAGGAGGAGGGAGTCGGGAGAGGGATGAGAGGGAGGAGGAAGAGGAGGAGGGTGGCGGGAGGAGGTAGAGGGAGGAGGAGGGAGGAGAAGAGAGGAGGAGAGAGTTCGCCATTCCGAATTCATACTAGTCTAGTTCTTCCCTTCTACACGACTGTAGATAACTTCCTTACACATAAAAAGATGAATTGTTATTGATATTGCCGTGGCATGGAGGAATATCAGCAGCAGAGTTGATCCAAAAAACCAAAGACTGAGATCTACGGAGAGCCATGAACGCCTACGCCAGCCGGCACGGCACTTGATGATGATGATTGCCGTGTGACGATTCCGTGTAGTCACGTCATTTTCTTCCCTTTCCCTAGCGTTTTGGTTCGGGGATTCTTTCATCATCATCATCATATATTTACGTACGTATTTTGGGAGGGGGAGGAGGGAGGAGGAGGAGGAAGAAGAAAAAAAAACTATGACAGTTGACAGCTCTGGAATGAAAGGAAGGCGTGTAGAAAATTTCATCTCAATCGGATGGGCCGTTCGCGAACAAATAAAGGACATACATATTTACATACATATATACATACACTTTGTTTTATAGATATAGATACACACACATACACAATAAGAGCATGTGTGAGATGGCTTCACATGAAAACCTTAAACGTGAGATAGCAATTGCAATAACCATGCCACTGTCACGTAACCTGTTAATATTGTTGGTAAGGATGTCAAGAGTTTAAGCACGTGTCATCACAGTTCAGAAGAACACGGTGACGTCATATGGACAGTCTAAAGATTGGCCTCCCCCTTTTGATATGCATCAAGAGGGGCAGAGTTCTGTTATCCATTGTTTTAATCAGTGAATGAGTGAAAGAATCGCCAAATGAAGGTCCAGTATGGCGATGCATGTCTGTCAGTCCAGCAAGTGTACGAGTGGAGGAGGAAGTTTCATAACGGCGTGACTTCTGGGACAGACTATTCACGGCCGGCTCAGACACACCGAGTAGTCAACCAAGAATCGATTTTTCTACAGGAATCCAAGCACTTTATCGGCGCTGGAGGACTTGCATTGAACGTGGTGACTACATCGAAAAATTATGCACTTGTTCTTTACTTTTTCGGAATATATTCACTCCCCAAAAAGTTGAGGTTTTAATTTGAAGCCTCCTCGTATATTGCCTGTAGTCACATGCGGGTGTAAAACTGGGGTATTTAGCCAATAAGTAGACAAGGACACATGTGCCTTATAAACACACTTGTATTGTTTGCCGTTCTTACATGTAGAGGGAAAAGTAGAGACTAGAGGACGCACTAGACAACATACACATGTAAAGTTATAGTTACCCGATTTGAAAGATGTTAGTTACCCCGTCGGTAACTATAGCTTTAAATGTGTTTGTTGTTTAGTGCCTTTTCTAATCTCAACTCCTTTCCTCAGTACTGTGCGGTAGATTTTCTCAGTATGTTGCAAGTCTTCGAAATGCCTGCCGCCCCTTACATGTTTTTCCTTGAAAAATGCTGCCCCTTTATGAATCCCCCAAACTGTGCCGCCTGATGCGACGGCCTCTCTGTGTCACAGCACGGCACGGCCCTGCGCTTCCTTTACTTTTATCAGCGCCAAACAGTACATGAGTTTTTATTTATGCAATGAAATATGTTGGACAGGCAAAGGGACATGACCAGCGACTTGGTTTAAAGGATAGGAGAGTTGTATCATTGAAAAGTATAGGAGAGTTTTATCTTTGAAAAGTATAGGAGGAGAGTTTTATCATTGCCATACATACCTTGATGGGGGTTCGAAATATGTTGGACAGGCAAAGGGACATGACCAGCGACTGTGGTTTAAAGGATAGGAGAGGTTTATCATTGAAAAGTATAGGAGGAGAGTTTTATAATTGCCATACACACCTTGATGAGGGTTCGAAATATGTTGGACAGGCAAAGGGACATAACCAGCGAATGTGGTTTAAAGGATAGGAGAATTTTATCATTGCCACACATATCTTGAGGAAGGTTCGAAATCAGTCACGGGCGATTTGGAAATGGACCACTATGTGTTGATTTCGATTGTATGAGACGTTGGCAGTTTAAGAAGCAATGGCAAACTACTGAATTAAACAACTGCCTAATAAATGGTAAAAATGTTAAAGTTAGTTGCATTTCCTTTACATGACGTCGCAGTCGACACCAGCATTTTTTGTTGTTGTGATCTCTTGGCAAGTTTACGTTCAGTATTTACCATTGCTTTCTGAACGACCGGCACCCATACTATTTCGAAAAAAAAAACCAACGCAAGGTGGTCTGCTGACAAATCGCCCGTAGCTGTGTTTCAAACGCGGGTATGCGAGATTAAGAACTGCGTCGTAACCCCTTAATAAATCAGAAACAGCCAATATACCCTGGGGTTGACTGCAACATCATGTAATGGATATGCAATTAAATTTTAACTTGTAAAACGTCATAGGTATCAGAGAAATACAATTATGGAGGGAGTTGTACCGGGGAAGCAGAGAAGAGGGAGACCACAACGTAGATGAATTTGAGATGAGATAGATAATATACACATGACAGCAACGGAGGACACCTGACTTCTGGTCATGAATTACGTACTTGAAAGGACAGTTACGGGGAAAGATTATGCTCATGAAACTGGATGATGATGATGATGATGGTGGTGATGATGGTGATGATGATGGTGATGATGATGGTGATAATGATGATGATGATGATGATGATGATGGTGATGATGATGATGATGATGATGATGATGATGATGATGATGATGATGACGATGATGATGAAGATGATGATGATGATGATGACGTTTATCACCACTTACTTTAGTATGATAATTAACTGATTAAGAGCTATGGGAAGATTAATTGTCTTAAGCGACTTACTGTATCAGCCAAGGGCTTATATATCGCTGAATACATTATAATACAACATGTCTGCTACGATATTAACAACTCTTAAGGCACAACTGTGACGCAATCCTACTTTACATTTTTCGCCATCCAGTTTTGTTTTGTCCAAACCTAGTTTTTGTTTAGCACATAATCTATTAATGACCCTATTTAATAATATGTGGGACAACATTAACAACAAGAAGCTAACAGGTGAGAACATAAATGCAGGCTTACCCTGATAGCATCCAGCCACTCGCGAAGATTGAGGAAAGATCTTTCATATGTGACATCATACAACAACAACACACCATCGGACCGCCTGAAGTAGGTTCTGGCCACACTGCGGAATCTGTCAGACAGATAAAAAGATGCATGGTCAGGTTGTACGTGCAGTGTGTGACTCATCCATACAAGTATTAATATTTTAGAGACATTTTAGTTAATGTGCAAGACATATATCGTCAGGTTGTATTTACAATGTGTAACACATACACACGACTGTTAATAATTTAGGCACATTTTAGTATAGCGGCATGGTAAATGTATTGTTGGATTGAACGTGATTCTTTAATATTTTCAACACATGTTAGTTAATTTGCACTTTATTATAACTGAAAAATGTTGTATGCATTGAGGCACTTCTATTGACCGCCAGACAGAGAGTACAGAAATGTTATACCGAACCTGTTCTGCTGTATTACAGTGAATCCTTGAATGTAAAAGAATAAATTTGGAAGAGCTTGAGGAAATGGAGATGTAGTTGCCGAAAAGATTGTTGAAAATGCATTTATTTGCTTGGAAGGGACTAATACAAGTGGAATATTACATGCAAATATAAGAAAGAGAAAAACATCATTTTTTTTTTTATCTCGGTACAATGAGAAAGCCGGCTTCATGGCTTAGAGGTTATGACTTTTCTCCGTAATCTCCTATACTCTCGTAGGTAACGTGATGACGGTGAGAATCAGCAGTGGTTCGAATCGCATCGGTAACTTACAGGGTATGTGAGCCGGCCGCTCAGAAAGCAATGGCAAACTACTGAGAGTAGTCTTGCCAAGAAATCAACATACAGCTGAAAGATGCTGGTGTTGACAGCGATGTCCTGTAAAGGATATGAAAAAAAAAAAAAAAACAATGAGAAAAGACGTATTGGAATAAACGTTTTTGTGAACATGCGACTGGAAACATCAGCGGTAGGGGAGGCAGAGGCAATCCGAGAATACTGATGCTGGTTGGTCTACGTCGGTACCAAGGTGGTACATCTTCCACGTAATTTATCTCGTGGTATGTTGAGAGACATGAACGTCTACGCATGGTGACGACGAGAACGAGTGTAGTAAACCCTCTCCTCCACAAATAGATCTTCTTGCAGACAGTAGTACTACGTCGTGTGAAGTGGTTGTCTTTTCAACTCACGGTAACATTATCAGAAAAGACTTAAACACAAGTATCCGTTTAAAAAAAAATACATATCTGAATACCGGTGTCAACAGGTCAAAGCACAATCATCAGTTTAATCAAATACATAAATGTATTGACTTGTTCCAGATTAGTTCCATTCACTCTGGTGCGGCATGTGGGTATACGCCATATCTTTGTAATAACCATTACTTTTGTTTTTTCTGTTGTTCAGAGTGTTCTTTGTTTTAACTGTCTATTGCAATTATACCTATCATTTTTGGGCACCTTTTGAAAAGAAACAAAAATGAAAACCTAGTGACAATTGATAAACGTAATGGAAACAGGATAATAGGAAGACAAAGCTAATAAATACATATATGACTTAGCCACATGAGACAATTAGACAAGACAGAGACGTGATACAAGACTGGTCAACATCTGACATGTCGAACCATGTCGTCCACGCCCATGGATGTGGCGCGTGATGATGATATCCAGGTCTCTGAAGCCGGATAAAGATGCCTGACATAGCTACATATAGATTTTCATTGTAATTGTTATACCAGCACAGTGGCATATACTTATAGATATTTTATGAAAATAGTCACCTTTCCTGCCCAGCCGTGTCCCATAACTGTAAAGCTATTGGGTGTCCATCCACGTCTAACATTTTTGTTTGGAAATCGACACCTGTGAACATGGGGAAAACAATACAGCTTTACTCATTAAAGTGCTGCATGAAATGACAATAGCGTCAGATTGATCTATATAAAGTACAACATTTAGTAAAGCAAACCAAAGTAAAGTAAAGTAAAGTAAAGTAGTTGAGTTGAGCTAAGAACCGATATCACTGCACTCAGGACATTCCAACACGTGCTCCGTCCCTTCGTTCAACAGCCAGCGAAACGTTATACTGCTAATCGTTCCAACTACCCCCTGATTGAAAGTTCTCCTGGTTTTCCCTCTCAGTTTGGAGATTCGTTCAGAACCCCTGCCGATCCCCCATCATAGCATTCCCCGCCAGCCTATCAGCCTGTTCATTCCCCCCCCCCCCCCCCCCCCCCGCAGTCCCGCATAACCAGGGCAAAAAACCCATACAATTCTCACAGTCTGTGACCTCTTAAGCGAAGCAAGCCATTCTACACGAAACATTCCGTTCTCCACCTTACTCAGATAAAAGCCAAGTCAAGTCAAGTCAAGTCAAGGACTACTTTTACATGCCTTAAGGCATACTCGGCATTTGGTGCTAGATCCATTATCCATAGACCAATCCGTACTGGATGGGTGATGTTGTCAATATCCTGCCGCCATCATTTACTTCCCTGACATTTTCTTGTACATAAATAAGACTGGATCGACAGGGCAGCTCAGGTCAATTTTAAAACTCGGTCTAGATACGAATTCGAGCTAGGGAAATCATTCATTGGCACCTTGTCTTCATTACAGGCGATAGTTTGTTACATTGTGCTTCAAAAGGGTGTAATAACTACAACCCATGGCGGTAGCGAATGTGGCTGATCAGACTAATTCGTGCTGTAAATGTTCATCCACAATGGATGCATGTGAACACATGGTCATTTCCACCATCACGCACCATCTTACGTCAAACAAGTAAAGAAAAATACCAGGCAAAAGTTAGTAAACCTGTTATCTATGGATGCTTTGTTTAGTTCAGGTATTTTCATATAATTTGTTTTCAAACTGTAGACATGTCACCCCTTCTTGCTATCACAACTTGTAACAATCTCAATGCCTAGACTTAGCTGATTCAGTGTCAAATAAAAAAAGAAAAAAAATGTAATTTTGGACCAATCATGGTGCTCGTTCAAATGAACAAGTATTATAATGTAAATTTGCATTCACCGAGCATTACAATTACTGAAGATACCACAAAACAAAGCAAATAACACTATCATGCTGGTATGGCGATATATGATTACATACATGGGTAGTCACATTTGGCGATATACTAATCCTTCGGTACTGAATCGGTTAAATCGTTTAGTCATAATTAGCAATAAATTCAAATGAGCAGCAACACATGTAAACACACATAGACATATAGAACTAACCTAGTGTGGAGCTGAGATTGGGAGCAAACTTGCCCTTGCACAGTCGAACAATAAAACTGGACTTCCCCACGGCTGCGTCGCCAGCTAGGGCCAGTTTGTACATGCGCTCGGGTTCTCTGGACACGCTGATGGGCGCTGGTAGCTGCAGATGTTGTGTGGGACAGTCAACATAACACAGTCTTGTTGGTTGGTTTGTTGGTTAGTTGATGGATGGATGGATTGAATGATTGGTGGGTTGGTTGTTGGATTGATTGATTTGGGGATCGTTTGGTTTCTTGGTTTGATGGTTGTTTGGTGTGTAGATTGTAGATTTATTGATTGATTAGTTGGTTTTTTGGCTGGTTGATTGATCGAGTGTTTGGTTTCTTGGCTGGTTGGTGATAGACTGATTAATTGATAGTTGTTTGGTTACTTGATTGGTTGGCTTGTTTATTGATTAATTGACTGTTCTGTTGTTTTATTGGTTTGTTATTGATTGGTTGGCTTGTGGATTATTGGTTAGTTGCTTGATTTGTTTGTTGGTTGATCGTTAGGTTGATTTGTTGGTTGACTAAATGATTTATTTGTTTGTTTGTTTCCTTGGTTGGTTTGTAGTTGATTGATTGGTTGCTTGCTTGATTAATTTGTGAATGGTTGATTGGTTGGTTGGTTGGTTGGTTTGTTTATTGGTTAGTTGGTTCATTGGTTAGTTTGTTAGCTTTTTGTTTCATGGTAGACTGGTTGGTTTATGGGTGAAAGGTTGGTTGATTTTCTGGTTTATTTGTTTGTTGATTCGTTGGTTAGTTGAATGATTATTAGACTGATTAATTAATTTCTGGATTGATTGGTAATTTGATTTATTGGTAATTTGTTTGATTGATTGGTTTGTTGTTAGGTTGTTTGAATGATTGATTGATTTTGTTGCTTGATTCTGGTTGGTTATTTTATTGTGGTTTGTTGGTCGGTGGTTTGTGACTGATTGGTTGCTTATTTGATGTTTTACTGGTTTATTAGTTGATTTGTTTGTTTATTTGTTTGTTTATTAGTTTGTTGATTTGCTTGTTTATTCTTTGGCTGGTTGGATAATTCTTTGGTTTGCTGCTTCCTTTGTGGCTGATTAGTTTATTTGTGTTTAATGGATTAATTTATAAGTTGGTTTATTGGTTGGTTTTTGTTGGTTGAATGATTGGTTGTTCTTTGGTTAGTTAATTGGTTGGTTGGTTAATTGATTGATTGATTGATTGATTGATTGATTGATTGACTGGATTATGGATGATTGGTTGATTTATTGTTCATTGGTGTAGTTTGCGATTGATTGGTCCGTGTGTGGTTGATTGATTGGTTGGTGGTTTACTGGTTGATTGGCTTATGGTTGATTGGTTGTATGTGCACCATTTAAATATCAAAAGCTTCTGTGAAGTAAAGGCTAGGAAGAAGGAAAAAGTCTACCCTATCTCGTATCACGTGAAAGCCAAACAAATCGTGCTTCAACGACAATGTCTCGTGTGTGGTTACCTTTACATTTATCTGCCTAACTTATGTTTCCTTTGAAAACGTACTTTATGTGTTTGTAAGTCAACATTACCTATAATTAATTTGAATGTACTATGCTAATCAATATTACCTATAACTAACTCACTATGCTAATCAACATTACCTATAACTAACTCACTATGCTAATCAACATTACCTATAACTAACTCACTATGCTAATCAACATTACCTATAACTAACTCACTATGCTAATCAACATTACCTATAACTAACTCACTATGCTAATCAACATTACCTATAACTATGTATGCTAATCAACAATACCTATAACTAACTATCTATACTAATCAACATTACTTATAACTATCTATGCTAATCAACATTACTTATAACTAACTATTTATACTAATCAACAATACCTATAACTAACTCACTATACTAATCAATACTACCTATAACTACTATGTATGATAATTAACATTACCTATAACAAACTCACTATGCTAATCAATTGACTCACATCTCTAGTGGGTACTGCCGGAAGCTGGCGCCTGGCGGATCCCTTGCTGGACTTGGACGACTGACTAAACACGGACTCATCTCTGGTTACTGAACGCAGGCTGCGATTAGAGCCCTTGCTGCCAGCAGACACAGAACGTTTCACAAGGTACCGACATGTCTCTTCTTCTGGGGTTTCTGGTCTCTCAATGTCGGTGTCTATTTCGTCATTTGAATCGGGCTTCAGAAACACACACACAATTCATAAAAATATGTGAGATATAAACGAACCGCTGTGAAAGTAACAATAAAAAATGAACTGCAACTAATATTAGAAGCGACGTATAATATACGTTATGAGAAGAAATAAACTGGAGAACTTGGAGACAACTGGGAAGATCGAGGGGAAGAGAACAAGGTGAAGGCAGAGAAGTAGATACCTGGATGGCTTGACCACGTGGCATGATCGAGACAGGAACACTTAGCTGATCCACGACTCTGGTGATCGAATGATATGGCGTAACATGACCACCCACGCTTATCGACATGGCACATGATGATGATGATAATATACTGTCAGTGACATATGTTATCCATAAACGTGCATCATGGAATTATTTCTCGAATAAACATATGTGGGTATGCAATCACATAAAATCCACAAATGAAAGACTATGTATATTTATGAATAACGGAACAAAATTAGCATCAACTGAACACCACGGACAGATCAAAAGTGTGATGAGAAACATAATATGTAACGACTTCATAAACAGAGCTGGTTACCCGCATCACAAGAAGACAGTAATATACTTTGGACAACTCATAAGACGGGGATTGTTGGTGTGCGTCGAGTCAATGGGGCAGTTGGAGGGAAAGAAAGGCAGGAAAGACGAACAGTAAATACAGTAGACAATTTGACAGCTTTTGGTATGGAGAAACATTTGTTTTTGAAATGATTGGCAGTGCATTATCACCAAAAGCTCTACGACATTGACTATAAGATAGAGAAATATCGTAAAATTAATTAAATGTGATTGTAAAGTTTCTGTATTAACGATGCGAAAGATGATAACTGTTTTCATCAATAACAAGAACTGAAGGGTTTGAGAAGTTTAAAACAAGCAATACTGTGGTGATTTTCCCTTATTACTGCCAACAAAGCAAGGGGCAATAACTTTATATATATGGTTTGGCCATGCAAGTAGGTTACCAGTCAACAGCATGCCACAACAAGCAATGATGTACAGACCAGATGGAAACAGAGGAAGAGGCCGACCACGTAAACATTGGACGGAGGGAATAGCAGAATCCATGGGAATGTCGATATACGAAGCCCATAATCGGGCACTCTCACGAAGTTTATACTTCACCTCGACACCGCAAGGTACAAGAGGAACATGATGAGATGCGATGAGGTGATATATATATATATATATATATATATATATATATATATATATATATATATATATATATATATATATATATATATATATATATATATATATATAAGGAAAGAGCCATGGCAATTTGTTTCTCAGCGATTCAAGTTTTTTTTTTCTTTTTTTCAGGCGTATCTTTCCTTGTCTTCCGCTGCCTCTCATCTCATCTCATCTCATCTCATCATGTTCCTCTTGTACCCTGCGGTGTCGAGGTGAAATATAAACATCGTGATAGTGCCCGATTATGGGCTTAATGTATCGATATTCCCATGGACTCTGCTATTCTCTCCTGCCTCTCATACCTAACTATATTCCCAGACAAGGCTTATGTATGTATTTCATCTGTTTTGTTGATATCCTCCATATATTTTATTTGCCATTTCTATATGGATATGACGTGTGACCTTATAAGACCTGCCGATCTCAATACCTTAGTGTCTGAGTCCACGATTTTCTCGACTTACTTCACAAAAGCCACATCTCCACGCCCTCTAGATATTGACCATTTCATGACTCACGTCAAGTATTGACATATATAACTTAAAGTAGTCATGCACATCTTGCTTGTAAAAATAGTTCAGTACGCAATATGAAATCAAAGTTACACAATGAAGTGACCAAGACAGAACGGAAAGCAACAACAACAGTATATGTCATCTTACGTCCTCTTCCTGTGCTCGTAAACCCGAGTGAACCATTTTGTGTCGTCTGTCTCTCCTGGTGTCGCTGTGTGCACTAATACTTTCAGCTTCTGTGTCATCATTGCCGTCACGAAGAGTAGAATGACCACTATCTGTTAGTGAACATTCATTCACAATGGGTAGTCATTTATTACATGTGTTTAACAAATCAACATATAAAGCATACGCAACTGTCAAACGTATAATATACAGTTACAATATTTTCTGTGAAATGGTTGTTATAAAACAATCGGAGTAATTTAAACAATTTAAACCTCATTTCTTGCAGTTGTCACTGGATAGGGTATGCATTAAGAAAACCTGATAATATTATAACAAGAAAGCCCTTTCTTTAGAGCCTACAGGGCACATAAAATAGAGGGAGACTCAAAAACACACGGACATGAGAATTAGAGACAGAGATGAATAACATGGGTGGGATGTGGCTGCAGGACATCACAAAAACAGATCTACTTTGCGTGTGTTAGTTGAGGCATAATATTCCAGTTGCAGGAGGGGGAGAGGGGGGTGTGTTGTTAAAGAAAAGAAAAAGAAGAGGAAGAAAACCTTTCTTTCAACATAATTCCTTTCGTAACTCTACGTCTTTGCCAACTTTCACATATTCATTGGATTGACTGATTGATTGATTGATTGATTTAGGAACCGACATAAGAGTATTCGGGGCATTCCCATAAGCGCTCCGTCCCCATCCTCAGAAGCCAGCGAAGAGTTCCAACACTAACAGTACCAGTAGCAATCTGAATATATGTCCGTCTCGCCTTTCCTCTGAGCGTCGATCGTCGGCCAGATCCCCTCGTCACTCCTCGCTGTCTCATTCCTGCCAGACCATGGTGATCCATTTGCTCCTCCTAGGTGTACACGTGCTCCCACAAGGTCGCAACCACATCTGCTTTGCCATGCACCAATACTCCACCAAGTTTTGCAGAGCCAGCCAATCTGTCCGCCTGTTCATTCCCCAGCATGCCCCGGAGAAAAGATCCAGACGATGCTTGTCACCCGTGACTTCCGAAGCGAAGCAAGCCACTCTGCACGAAACTTGCCTGTCTTCACCCTACTCAGCATGTATTCTGAGTCAGTTACAATCACGATGTGTGTGTGTGTGTGTGTCGTATTCTCCATCCAGCGGAAAGCTGCACTGACCGCCTCCACCTCCATTCTTAAGCTAAATGTTGTGGTATCATATGCTAGGCTCTTCTGCACCAAACGTCGACCATTGGCATTTGCTAAGAACCCCCAGGCACTTCTCCTACCTCTCAACACCGACCCATCTGTGTAGATAATCACATCACCTGAGCGAGAATTATCCTGAATTAGTTGCTGGATTTCCACTTCCGTGGCCCCTGCTGGCCACTCCCTGCACTATCGGCTCAATATGATTATAACTCTGCACAAGTCTGACTGCTCCGCTGACACTCTGACCCACTCTTCTCCTCTCCTAATGTTCTCCAAGGGGCACACCTGCCTGATCGTATCCTCCGCCTGAGCCATCCATGATTTCCCTGTTATCAGTCGCTGACCCTTAACGGCGTTCAGCGCCTCATGCAACGGGTGATCTGTGTCTGCAGCTACTCTGAGGTACGCCTGCATCACCTTGAGCCTACCTGCAACAGACGGCAAACCAAGGATGTAACGCATACACACAACTGGGGTGTCTCTGGTGCATCCCAGAATGAGTCGCATCGCTTCGTTCTGTATGCGCTCTAATTTCACCAGCTGACTCTTTGAGACAGTGAGCAGTCCTAGTCCATAATCAATCACTGAGAGGATCAAGTGCTGGTATAGTGTGAAAAGCATTCTCTGCTCTGTGTCCATTGCAGCCATAGTTTTAAGTGCATTGAGTCCCTTTTGAGACCTTGTCACAACCGTCTCCACATTGTCCTTGAAGGGCAGGCTCCTGTCAAATGTGATTCCCAGATACTTCAGTTTGTTCTCTCTGTTGACGCTTCCACCATCTATCGTGAGGCTTGGGACATCAGTTCTTACAATCCTGTTGTCCAGAGAGCACCACAAAACAGCTGCCTTTTCTGGATGGATGATAGCACTAATTTCAGTGCACCAGTCAATCACATTGTCTACTGTTGCCTGTAGCTCCTGGGCTGTTTTCTCCCTATCTCTCCCCTGTCTATATGCAAGAATATCATCTGCAAATGTTAGTATCCTTCCAACCCCTGGTGCTTCTAGAATTGCAATCTTGCTCGTATACACATTAAAGAGCACTGGTGAGATTGCTGATCCCTGTAGCAGTCCCGGGGTTAAAATATGTGGCTCTGAGGTCCATGCACCCAGACGGAGAGCAACCCGGCGAGAATGTAGGAAGGCTGCTATCCAGTTCACCAACCAGGGATTGACCCCCTTCTCCATCAGTACGGTCATCAAAATATCATATGGAACTCTATTGTATGCATCCTCGAGATCAAGCGCTACCGCCATCGTTTCCTGTCTACTCTGGAACCCCTCATAAACATCACAGGCAAAAGTGGCTGCATTTGACCAGGTATCTGTTCCTGGCCTGTAGCTCCCCATCTTTATTGGAAATTTGTTGAAACCCTTTCTTTAACATCATTCTGAGTTACATTGTCGTATTGGGGATAATGTCCTCGAACCGACTATATGAAACGATGGAATAACATCCATCAGTGGCAGGTTGAGATTATATGTAGACAGTTTCAGGAAAATCATATTGTACGTTGTGAGGTCCTGCTTCACAAATAGATTTCTATGAGATCGTCCATTTTCATGCAGCAGAATATATCTGACTGCTTATAGTATACTCGGGCGTAGTATACGCGAAGTGGACCTGAAGTCCCATTAAATAAGATGACATTATCTTTATGTAGGTATTGATGTAATCATTAAGATTAAGCTGCGTTGTAAGATGGTTTTATGTTTTAAGCAATCATTTATCCACAAAAGAAGCAAGTTAGACCCATGCATATGAATGCAGGATCAAACAAGGTGATAGTTACCTAAGTCCTCCATGTAATTATCATCCTCCCCATCCTCTGTGAGAAATTTTGGCATCACGCCCGTTCTCAGAGGCTGGTTGTAATGTGGATGATCTCTGAAAATGAAGTATGGATGCTCAGCAATTTATTACAACTACAATAAAAAACAATCTTAATGTTTATATCATCTAATCATCAATAATCACTGATACATTTTAATTTAAAGTATGTGATAATAATTATCCCTAATGCATAATTAATTTATTAACAAAACTCATTGATACATTGGTTTTGGTAACGTTTTTGATGTTTGCGCAAATTTTTACATAAATACAGGTAACTGCCAAAGCCGGCTATATGGAGAAAGGCTTACGAATGCAATTTGTAATCCCGCATACCACGTTCGAAACACAGCTGCGGGTGATTTGGCAGCAGACTGTCTTGCGTTGATTTCCATACAAAGGCATGATTGCCGGGCGTTCAGAAAGCAATGACAAAGTACTGAAAGTAAACCCAGAGTAACACACATCAAGATGACTTAGTGATCTATACTAATGGGTCAGTGGTGTGAAACATACGGAGTGGTTGGGGTTTCATTGCGAAAGTTAATGGACGATTATTGAAAAAGGAGAGTATGGCATACGAGGCTACGATCTCTAGCATGAAAATGAAGTTGGAAGCAGTAATAGCGGCATTCTGTTGGTTAGAGGAGACCACTGAAACACACGTTGTCTTCATCACGGACTCAAGGAGTATGCTCAGTAAGGTGGAGAATGGAATGTTTCGTGTGGAATGGCTCACCTCACTTCAGAGGTCACAGATTGTAAGAATTGTATGGATATTATGCCCTGGCAATGCGGGAGTGTGGGAGGAATGAACAGGCTGATAGACTGGCAAAGAATGCACTTCTTGGTTGGAGATTGCCTATGGACAAGGGAGAGGTGGTCGTACGCCTATGGGACCAGGTGGAGAAGGTGGAGGGACAGATTGAGAACCCGTATGTGGAAAGGATGAG
The DNA here is from genome assembly GCA_014155875.1 of Cepaea nemoralis. Classification (NCBI taxonomy): domain Eukaryota; kingdom Metazoa; phylum Mollusca; class Gastropoda; order Stylommatophora; family Helicidae; genus Cepaea; species Cepaea nemoralis. The sequence goes on along the minus strand of JACEFZ010016840.1, from coordinate 116,553 downwards.
ATTGCGGGGGACTGGCTGGCGTTCTCGTGTATGTATCTGAAAACTGTGAGGGAAGACCAGGGGGACTGTTAATCAGATAGCGGTGGGAACGATTAGTAGTGTGACTCTTCGCTGGCTGTTGAATGACGGGACGGAGCGCATATGGGAACATCCTGGGTACAGTGATGTCGGTTCTTAGCTAAACTCAATTCAACTCAACAAGTCAACTTGCCAAGAAATAATAAACAGCCGAAAGATCCTGGGGTTGTCGGCGATGTCATATGAAGAATATATAACTAACTCTTAACTGTGAATAGACATGAATTGCGATGTTTTCCTCCTAAAACACTAAACAGTGAACAGAACTTACTGTAAGTGGGAATCCACATGGTCGATTATGATAAGGCCGTGCTTGGAATGGGTTGAAGACGGACTTTGACAGCTCTTCGAACTGCGGGAAGACTTCAAGGAGAACGTATAAACAAAACTGAGTTTATTAATGTTGTTTTACTACCAAGTAAACATACTAATAATCATGAATAGGAGTGGGACGCAGAGGTGTTTCCAAGACACCAGGGCCGGGTTATATACTGGCCAAGACATATTGACGCGTCCTCGTCGAGCGTCCTGGGTAACAGGTCCCTTCGGGATCCTGGCTAAAGTCAGTAGGATCGCCGATTCCTCCGAAGTCGGAGTGTGTCTGCCTGTACGGCGAGGAACCACCAGTCTGCATACCAATAAGCCAGACATGGGACAATGGATACTCACGCAAACCTCAGGTCCTGTATGACATCACACTGATGTTGGACAACAGGATGCCTTCATCCGACATACAGGACTTCGCGTTGGAGCTCAAGCCAACGAACACAAGCAAGCAAGCAGCAAGCAAGCATGAATAGGAGCCGAGGAGGCTCAGATAATAGCGTGCTCGCCTGCCAGTCGGCTGGTTATAGTTTCTAATCCCCAACGATGTGGGGATTTAAACAAATTCATGCACTCCCATGTCGACCCGGAAAGTAATGACGACAACCTGATCTCATCGAGCGCTGAGTGGTCTATCAAACGTGAGGTTAGCACCATATATCCAACACGGCTCAGGCCGCCAAACGAGGTCCCTTATTTTGTTGTTATTGACTTATACAAAACCAGCTTAACATACTCTGCAGCTCAGCTGTGGAACAATCTTCCACAAGAAATCAAAGACATCACCAATCCCTATTCATATAATCGCAAATTACTCGAACACTATCTCAGTACGGATTATCTTCCCCCTTAATAATTTTTTTTTTTTTTTTTCCCGCGTTTCCATCCTGTTTCAGGATATTGCGGTCAACACCAGCATCTTTCAGCTGTATGTTGATTCCTAGGCTAGATTACGCTCATCAGCACGCCACGACTTTCTGAGCGACCGGCTCCATACTCTCATAAGTCACTTTTGCGATTCGAACCACTGCTAATTCTCGTCGCGTCACGTGACGAGAGTATTCGGGGTTAGCGGAGAAAGCTGCTAACCCCTCGGCCACGAAGCCGGTCCCTTAATAATAGAGATAATAATAATAATAACAAAACCCTAGTATAACAGCCAGTCCCCTTTTGGTAGGCCAGTATATTCCACATGGCTAATAACAAGTGTCTGACCATTATCTAATATTACTGTGTCGTGTAGTTTTGATGTTCGCATTTTTGCCCATGCCTTTATAATGCATATCTTTTATATTGTTGCTGTTCTCTGTTAGCCTTGAATGATGTGTGAATGAAATAATGTATGGAAGAGAGTGATAGAAGGGCAGAATGTTAGACGGGCCTGCGTGCCCAATTCTTAACCCTTTGAAAATAAAGTTTGTTCGTTATTTTAATAGTTGTGAGTGTGTGAGTATATGTGTGTGAGTATGTGTGTATTAGTGTGTGGGTATGTAGAGATTTGTGGGATGTGGATTTTAATTCCTGAGAATGGTTCGTTAAAATGTCTAGGGGGTTTTATTGATTCTCTGTCACTGGTAAGAATGCAGGGTGATCCGGGATATTTACCACAAATCCCAGGAGGAAAGAGTTCCATCCTTGAAACAATGGCATCTGTGTGTAGGTTTCCCTTCCCACTTCATCACCCTTTAAATTAACTATAGATGCTAGAAGGATATTGATTGCTCACAACATATAAACAACCACTTGTTGGACACCACATTTACTTGATGTACAAAAAAAACAATTAGAATCAATTCTGGAAATAAGATATACTATGCACTACAACATCTACTAAAATCAAATGCGCTATCTCGTAACACCAAAATCACAATATACAAAACACTGATCAGACCAGTTGTGCTGTATAGCTCTGAAACCTGGAGTGCAACGAAAGGAGACGAAGCCTTGTTACAAACCTTTGAGAACAAAGTCTTAAGACGCATCTTTGGACCCATTAGGGATACACAAAGTGGAGAGTGGAAAAGACGAAGTAACAAAGACATTTATGATCTGTTTAAGTCCCTGCTAATCACTGGTATCATGAAGGCTAATAGACTACAATGGCTGGGGCATATAGAAAGAATGAAAGACAATAGGGAAACAAAACTCACTTCTTCTTCTTCTTCTTCTTCTTCTTCAGCATTCCGAGCCATTGAGGTTCTTTGCTGCAAATACAATCTGTCTCCATTCGTCTCTCTGGTGGACCTTCTCTTGCCAGTCGTTGATTCCAAGTGCTTGTAGGTCTGTATGTATATTATCTCTCCACCGCCTTCTTGGTCTACCTCGGGGTCTACGGTCATTTATTTCCTGAGTGTAAGCGAGTTTTGTTTCCCTATTATCTTCCATTCTTTCTATATGCCCCAGCCATTGTAGTCTATTAGCCTTCATGATACCAGTGATTAGCGGGGACTTAAACAAATCATAAATGTCTTTGTTACTTCTTCTTTTCCACTCTCCACTTTGTGTATCCCTAATGGGTCCAAAGATGCGTCTTAAAATTTTGTTCTCAAAGGTTTGTAACAAGGCTTCGTCTCCTTTCGTTGTACTCCAGGTTTCAGAGCCATACAGCACAACTGGTCTGATCAGTGTTTTGTATATTGTGATTTTGGTGTTACGAGATAGCGCCTTTGATTTTAGTAGATGTTGTAGTGCATAGTATATCTTATTTCCAGAGTTGATTCTAGTTTGTATTTCTTCCCTTATGATGTTGGAGCAGTTGAAGATTGTACCCAGGTATTTGTATGTTTCCGTTCTTTTAATGGTCATATTATCTATTTGTATGTGGCCAGAGTTTTTAGCCATTCCGTCTCTTGAAATTACCATATATTCTGTCTTATCTTGGTTGATAACCAGCCCCATCTGTTGGGCTTTTTCCTTTAAGTGAGTCAATATTTCTAATGTCTTTTGTTCACTTTGCCCTATAATATCTATATCATCTGCATAACCAAGCAGCTTGGATGTTCCTCCAATATCACATAAAATAAAACTCACTTACACTCAGGAAATAAATGACCGTAGACCCCGAGGTAGACCAAGAAGACGGTGGAGAGATAATATATATACAGACCTACAAGCACTTGGAATCAACGACTGGCAAGAGAAGGTCAACCAGAGAGATGAATGGAGACGGATTGCATCTGCAGCAAAGAACCTGAATGGCTCGGAACGCTGAAGAAGAAGAAGAATTAATCTAAAATCTAGTATCGAAGTCGTATGACCAAGTCACTCCATGTGTACACAAATTCCAGCAATATCTCTTTACTTAGTATAAGTGGGAACTCAAACGATCTTCCATGCTTGTATTGTGATGTAGTTTCTTCTAGAATGTTCTTCTTTCTCAAACATTTTATCCACCATTATTTTGATTAGTAGACCCCAGTGTCTCATTCTGTCATGAAACCAAGACAATCTACTTTTTAAAATATGTTTCAATAGTTGTCTATTTCCCCCCTGCATTTAGGGGTTTGTTCATTCTTACTTGATTTCTTTTCAGCTCACTCTTTCATTCCAGTGATGACGCCACATCTATAAAGCTCCCAAGTATTTTTATCTTTTTAGAGTCCATCTTTCAGATTATGTAGTGATACAGGTCATATTTGTTTAATGTAAAATATCTTTTTCCACACTTTGAGGTGTAAAGCATGCTGGCCTGATGGTCACATGTCTGAAATTCCAGCTAGACAGAAACGTTTCTTAAATTAACCTGGTCCCCAATATCAGCCCAGATTAACATTGGTACAAATAAATTATCATGGAGGTAAAGGTGGCTGACTGATTTATAATTATATAGTCCTATTACCATATTTGTAATGATAATATATGAACAGCTACGTTCTTGAAAAAGTCAACAGCTTTACATACCTAGGAAGCAAAATGACATCTACAGGGGACTCAACACCAGAAATATCATCTAGAATCGCACTGGCATCTAGTGCCTTCAATAAACTGTCAAACATCTGGAAGTCAAAGACACTCAGCAAACACACAAAACTTAAAATCTTCAACTCTTGTGTGATTCCAGTGTTAACGTATGGATGTGAAAGTTGGAAATCAACGGTAGCTTTAGATAAAAAATTAGACAATTTTGAGAACAAATGTCTTAGAAGACTTCTAAACATCCACTGGACAGACTTCAGAACCAATTCTCAAATAAAACAAGAGACTAAGCAAGATACAGTATCCAATTTCATAAGAAGACGCCGTTGGAACTACATCGGCCATGTACTCAGAATGGACAAGTCAAGACTCCCCTACCAAGCCCTCATATGGTCACCAGTAGGGAAAAGAAAACGGGGAAGACCAAGAGAGACCCTGCGTAGAACCATCATTAGAGAAGGCTCATTCAATGGCCAAGTAAATATCCAAGATCTACAACAGGTAGCAGCGAACCGCCAAGCATGGAGAGACAGGACTTCTGCCCTATGCGCCGCCTTTGGCTCAAGAGGAAAGACTAACTAATTACCATATTTATAGTATGGAGAAAAGGTCCTTTAATTTTGTTGACTATTTTTTTTAAAGTATGGTTTATATAAGCTTTATGTTTATTTGTAAACAAATGGTAAAGACTTATAATTAGGACACCACAATGATGCATAGATTATAAATAGTATGATTAGTACACCACTAACCTAAAATGGGGCTCCACATTGCACCTACTAGAGCTGTCGACATGGCAGAGATGCTGTACGCCTGAGGCATCCTCTCACTCCCCACTACTTCAGTGCAGACCAGAGGTAGAAGTGAGACCCGGGATCCAACAAAGAGACCCATCAGTAACACCATCAAAATCAACAGTGGGAAGCTGGTGAAAGTCCACACAAACTGACAGACCATACCTGGGATCCAAAATATGTAGATAGTGTCAAGAGAGTACAACTAATGCATGTTTGATATTTTATTTCATCTTACTGAATAATTACTCAATGTCACTATGAGGTACTAATCAACATAAAATAAAAGAAGCAATAATGAGGTATACAGATTAATGTTTATGCGCAAATAACAATATTTTGAGGTAGCCTTGAAACAACGTAAAATGTGTCCCATGGATTTTTCCTGTTAGAAATTGTTGTTTGGAAGAAAATGGTCACTCCAAAATCGAATGTAGTGACTCAGCAAAAGTGAAAACCTTTTGTTTTTTAATTCACATCATAACAATCATTGGATAATTTGTATCTATTTTTCTAAAGTGTAGCAGGCAGATCATCATTATCAAGTGCCTTCTCCAGAGTGACCATCATCATCTTCATCATTACATGCCATACCAATAGGCACAGGTGACCATGGTCCACCCTCTGATGGCCAGTCTTGAATCAGGTCTGTGATCTTGACTTGACTATGTCATGTGATCAAGCCATTCAGATATTCATCTCTTTATAATTCTATTGCTGGGTTCCTACAAAGTTTGCCAATTATCGCTAAGTTTTCACGTTTATTTCTGCTCATAACATTTCCAAAATAATATTGATGTCTACATCTGATTTCTCTAATAAATTTTCAGCTGTTATATATTTCTCAAAAGATTCTCTCATGTGGTTTTTCTGCCATTTAAAGGTATTATTTGCATTTTCCAAAGAAACCAATTAGCTGCTGCTATTAGATGTTTCTTGACATGTCAAATTATTGTCCATAATTCTCCTCTGAAACCGGAGAGTATCTGCCTGCATGGCGAGGAACCACCAGTCTGCACACCAATAAGCCAGACATGGGACAACGGATACTCAACGCAAACCTCAGGTCCGGTATGACATCACATTGATGTTGGACAACGGGATGTCACCATCCGACGTACAGGACTTCACGCTGGAGTTCACAGCCAGCGAACACAAGCAAGCAAGTCCATAATTCCAGTTCTATATAGCTTCTATATAGCAATATAAGACTCCATTCCTCACTGTTATGGACAGCTTTTATTGGTGAGTATGCTTTCCATTTTGTCAAGATCTACTTTTGCTATGGAAATTATCGTTCTAATCTCCATAAGTTATCTTCTCTATGATGCTATGACAGTTCCAAGAAAGTTGTATTGATTTATCTCTTCAAGAGCGGTCCCATTTGCTTGGATGTGATATTATGGTATTTCTTTGTTCTTGGAGGTGTTCTTGGTCGTTCTATTATCTTAAAACCTTTTTCTTACCATACTTTCTCACTGTGTACTATAGAAGTATACATTAAATGTTGCAGATGGTATTCATTGTCTGCAATCAATACTTTATCATCTACACGTCTTATATTTGTGATATTATGTCATCCAAAGGCAATTCTTTTCATGACTTTCACAAATCTCATCATAGTTTCACTGGACAGGGAACGATGGTATGTAGTCAATACACACCTGTGTTGCAACATCTCTCTTCATTGGCTGATATACTTTATTATCAATGTTTAAGGCAGCCTCCTGTTTCTGATATATGCTTTTCACAAGTCTAAGATTTATTTAATCTATCTGGAGATCTGTAAGCATCTTTATTATATTGACGTGTCTTTCTCTGTCGAAGGCCTTTCTGTAGTCATTGAAGCAGATGTGTAGGTCTTTGTTTATCTCTGTTGAAGGCTCTATTAATGTTCTCGACAATATAAATGTGAATAATAAATCAACTATCAGCATCATGCACTAAGGAAATTCACGCAAGTGCTCCATCCCCTTCTTCAGAGCCAACAAAGAGTTCCCACCATGTTGATGGTGCCTGTTCAGCGTGATTTAATGACCATCTGTATTTTTCTCTATGCATTAAGTGTCATCCAGAAAATCTGCTCTCCCTCTCTCCCTCACCTGAATCAACCTCTCCAGATGTGAATCCCTTGTCTGTTTCCTGCACTTTCCACTCAATTCCAGACAGCCTCAATATTATTAGCTTTATCTGTTTGCTGCACTTTCCACTCAATTCCAGACAGCCTCAATATTATTAGCTTTATCTGTTTGCTGCACTTTCCACTCAATTCCAGACAGCCTCAATATTATTAGCTTTATCTGTTTGCAGCACTTCCCATTCAATCCCAGACAGCCTCAATATTATTAGCTTTATCTGTTTGCTGCACTTTCCACTCAATTCCAGACAGCCTCAATATTATTAGCTTTATCTGTTTGCTGCACTTTCCACTCAATTCCAGACAGCCTCAATATTATTAGCTTTATCTGTTTCCTGCACTTTCCACTCAATTCCAGACAGCCTCAATATTATTAGCTTTATCTGTTTCCTGCACTTTCCACTCAATTCCAGACAGCCTCAATATTATTAGCTTTATCTGTTTCCTGCACTTTCCACTCAATTCCTGACAACCTCAGTATTATTAGACTTGTCTGTTTGCTGCACTTTCCACTCAATCCCTGACAGCCTCAATATTATTCGCTTTGTCTGTTTGCTGCACTTTCCACTCAATCCCAGACAACCGCAATATTATTAGTTTTGTCTGTTTGCTGCCCTTCGCACTCAGTCCCAGACAGCCTCAAGATTATTAGCCTTGTCATAATAGAAATTGCTGCTCAAAGGAGTGGCAGCAGTCTATCAACCAGTCCATTCCCTTGCACACCTGCATGTTTTGGGCAGAAAGTCCTTGAAGTGCTATTGACCTTCATCTTTCCAAGTGAAGCAAGCCACTCCATGGGTAACATACTAGTTCCATTCTATGTAGCATGTTGGTGAGTCAGTCACAAACACGTGTCATTCTGTAATACTGTCCAGCAATTGGAATGCTACCGGTCTCCATGGTGCTGGGGTTACGGACACGTTTCATAATCCCATATACCCAGGTTCAAAACACAGCAGTGCTGGTTTTTTTCAAAAAAGGTATAGGTGCCAGTATTTCAGAAAGCAATGGCAAACTACTGAACGTAAAACTTGCCTAGGAATCACAAACGGCCAAAATGCTGGGGTGGACTGCTACATCCTGTGAAGGGCACGCAACTAAATTTTCATTATATTCAGTTAGTATTACAAGTTTATAGATTTTTAACAAACATTCTAAACTTTGTTTAAAATAAACAATTTTGTAACCTGTCAAAAAAAAAAGAGAGAAGCTTTTCTCATCTGCTTCCCTGCACTCACAAGCACTTACCCATAATGATCTGAGCAATGGCCAACATTCTTGATGGGGGTATAAAGTTGGTGTCAGCGATCAGGCCCATGCCCAAGCGGCTGACCAGGTCCACGGCACCCATAATTGTTACCAAATTAGCAGCTTGATCAAACGTGGCTCCCTGAGCATTGGTGATTGTTGGTAAATAAGCTACAAGATATTGGTTTACAGTACCAGGCAATGCTGCAATTAAGGTCATCCGAAATGACCATAATCTGAAATATAACATGACAGTATTAACAGAATATGATGCACATGCATTTTACGATCAGTAAACATCATCATCATACGTCCTTCAACTGGCATAGGCATCCATGCATCTCCAGAGATCTCAGTCCTTAGTGTTTTGGATCCATTATTTGAATCTGATCTGTAGATTTCCATAAAATCTTGGGAAGATATTGTGGTAGTAGTTTCCCCTTTATTACCATGTCCACATGAGGATATTTTATCTCTGCCTTTGAAAGCCACTTCCGATTGTCAGAAAAAGTGAGCATCGTACCATGAGAGTACAGAGCCTGGCAAGTCTGAGGAATATTATGTTTGATCTTTGGTCAAGATATTCTTAATCAGATGTGAAGAATGTAAGAGTGCGTTGTCAAGGTGGAGTTGCTTTGTCTCCGTTATCCACAGGTCTGTTTGTTCGCATTATTCGCACCTGATTTTGACTTTCTTAGCCAGACACAATATTCCTCAGGTAAGTCAGGCTCCATAAAGTGCATCTGCCTTTTCTCAACATCTCAGCTTTCGTATTCCTCTGTGTCCACAATATTCTCAACATGCTTCTTGAAAACCACCTCTCCGCTGCCTCCAGTTTCTTCACCACTTCATAACTTACTGTCCAACATTCGCATCCATACAGAAGGACAAGAAAGACACAATTATTCACCACTTTCTCACTCACTGTCCAACATTCACATCCATACAGAAAGACAAGAAAGACAATATTCAGTAAGCAGTTTAATAATAAAGCGTGAATACATGAATGTGCCTTTTGCAGAATATCTGATACTTACCCCAGTGATGACCTATTGTACATGTGGCGCCATCTGTTCATGCCTTTCCTGTCATCCAATGATGTCATTTCCTCTATCAGCAAGACCTCAATAGCTCTGCCAGCTTCGCTAGCTAGTGTGAACACGCTACCATATGGAGCTTTAGGCCTAATATAGAACATAAAAAACGTTATCATATATTACAAACTGAGACTAGATGACACATAATGGTCAAGTGGCTAGAATGCCGGGCTCTCCTTTGGGAGACAGGGGTTCAAATCCTCGGTAAGGTGTGGAAATTTTTCTGTTGGGGGCAAAAAGAAAACCTTAACCTGCACAGTTCGTGGCGACTGCACTAGCCAGGCGGCCTTAATTCCTCAGGCTCAAGAACTCCCTCCCCCCCCCCCCCCCCCCCCTGTCCTACACCACAAGGTACTAGAGGCAATAAAATACAGGTTTTGACAGATGACAAACTGTATGAGGTCTAGAATGAAGATAAAATAACAGTACTAATGATAGCAAATAAAGGTATAAATTGTTGTACCATTATATATCTAGGTCATGGCATTATAAAGAGAGATAACTAGATTACTTCCACAGGTATCCTTTCCAGAAAATTTTTTAAATCATTAATTGCCCAGTTCAGACAGCTGAGTTGATATCATAGCCATGTCGGACAGAATAAAGTCCTGTTACTACTGGCGCCATGGTAGCACAGTGGCTAGCATGACTGCCTGCCAGTCTGGTGTAAATCTGTTCAAACCTCCACCAAAGTGGTTATTTCACATTGACCAAAGGCGACAGGCACGATACTGACATTATCCATGCAGCCCTGAGTGCTCTATAAAATTACAGGGCTAGTGTTTCTTTAAATATAAATTGAGAAAATATGTAATGTCCATTTCAGCATTAACCCCTCTCTATATGCTAGTATTAAAACGAGCCGAGTCCAGAATCGATATTACAGCACTCAGGACATTCCCATACCTGCCCCGTCCTCATCTGCAACAGCCAGCGAGGAGTCCCAATACCAATGGCACCAGTAGCAGTCTGATTATGTGGTCCGTCTGGCCTTTCTTTGGAGTTGTGAGTATCGGCCAGATCCTCTGGTCACTCCCTGAAGCACCATTCTCTCCAAGCTGTGATGGTCTATCTGTTCTCCTGCACTATACACACGATTCCCAAGGACCCCGACCACATCTGCCTTATCATGAACCAATACCCCACCCACGGATGCAGACCCAGCCTATCTGTCCGCCTGCTAGTTTCCCACCACACCAGCATGTCTTGGGGAAAAGTCCACCAGATGCTATCTGTCTTTAATTGCCAAATGGAAGCCAGCCATTTTGTCAGGAGCATGCCTGTCCAAACCCCTCTCATTACATCCCATAAGACTGGTATTAAAATTAGCAAATATTTCCTATCTGTGTCAACATTTCTCTTTTAATGTTAACATTCAACAACCAATCATCACCAAGTGCCATTTCCACACCAAAGGTCAACTGCAATAAGTCTCCAGTAGCCTCTGTTGCATATGTTTACAATTCATACAGGGTTCTTCCATTCCACATCTGGATGTTGTCTTTCTACATGTAATATGTCCTTCTTGCATGCTTCATCTCTTATTTTCCCTAAAAGACATCCTTTAACAAAGAGGAGATTTCTTTATATGCCCATAGTACTTAAAATGTATGACCTGAACCTCATTAAGTAATGTTTTCTTCAGTCCAATTTTTTAGAACATTTGTTTGTTTGTTGTTTTTACCTCCCGCAATAATTCTGTGCATCTAGATAAAGACATTTTTAATGCCTCAGGTTTTCCCTCACATTGTTAATTAATTGTCTATTATCTGTATCATAGAATAAAGTAAAGTGTATGAATAGTTTTTGAATTGATCAAGTCTTTATAGTGTGTCATAGTCATGTATTCTATTGTTAAGTGTTCACGTAAATACTGTCATTGTATTAGTCATACTTAATTGCTCATCATAATCAAGGGTCGTGCTGATAAGCAAGTAAGTCATGGTTTAACATCTCATACGATCAATAGAATCATGGATCAAGTCTGTGGTCTTGTCTTGGTCATGCTGTGTGACCAAACCATCCAGATATTCATCCTTTTGCCTTCCCCTTGCTCTTTTCCCATCAGTCTTACTAATTGACATTACACATTTCTATTTTATAGCATTGCATTTATAAATAACGTTACAAGTTTTGCATCAATTAAAACCCCTAAATAAAAATCATAGAAACAGAGCTAGAAGAAGACCAAGAAAGTGATGAGTAGACAACGTCAAGAGAACTCTAAGCAACCATGGATACAACATAACCAAGGAAACACATCTAGCCTTGGCATGCCAATAGGACCTTCAACATCCTTATGTTTAACAGCAAGTGTAGGTTTGGAAATGGAACATTATCCAGCTGGGGCAAGACAACAGGAAATATAGAACATTTATAAACAGAAATTCAACATGTTTTTGTTCTGGTCAAGATACTTGTTTAGGAAGTGTAATATCAGCTGTGTTAGTTTAACACACATACAAAACAATAAAAATATACCATTGAATAAATGGTTACTAAGCTACTCATACCGTAGCATATGACAAACAACAATTATCCCTACCTTTCATCAACACTCAATTCCCGACTCAGCAGACATTTTTCCTGTTCTATAAGCACCTGATATGCCTGGCTTTTAAGTAACTCCTCAGCATTGGCGCATGAGACAAACACAGGTTTCTGAGAAGCGTCGCCAACACCGGCACAGTTTATTACCTCAGTGTGCCCACCTGAAACATGCTCAGCTTGCTTCAAAACCTTGTCATTGACTGCTATACTATCTCCACTGTTGATGACTAAAGAGTCCTTTGATGGTTGTTGTCTTGCAGCCTGTATCCCAGGGCCATTAGAAAACTCAGATGAAGGCTTTGCTGGCACACTGCAAATACTTCCACCAGTAGATACCTTCTCGTGACTTCTGCTGTTGGGCAACTGGCCTGTTAGAAGCATATCTTCCTCTATTGTAGGAAGTTGATCACTTCTGCATGTTACTGACGTTTGCCTATTCCACTGATGATTAAAAATGTTAAATTCTCCTTTTTCTAAGAAGACTTTGTCTGCAGATGGGAACTCAGCTTTGATGTCTGTGGACAGAAGCCCATGTTCTCCAGTGATCTCAATTTCTTCATGTGGCTCTTCAAGCGCTCTTCTGTCAAATGTCAAATATTTAAAATTAAGAGCTTGATTGCAAAACATCATACAAAGACTATAAATTATTGCAATTTTGGATCTTCACTCTGCAAATTATATATATATATCATGTGCCATGCCGGTAAGCATGGGCGGTCATGTTTTACCATCTCACTCGATCACCAGAGTCGTGGATCAGCTCCGTGTTTCTGTCTTGACCATGCCATGAAGCCAAGCTAAATATATATATATATATATATATATATATATATATATATATATATATTATATATATATATATATATATATATATATATATCTTTCTTACCCAACTGTAATTTACCAACAAAATACCTTGGTATTTTACCGTCATCCATCTTCCTAATGTGTCCTATCCATCTTAGTCTACAATGACTGAGCATGAGCATGGAACAAACTGTCACACAACCTGATCTTTCGAATACTTTCAGTATTTGTTATTTTGTATTGCCACTTAATATCATGTATTCTTCGTAGACACCGCATGTGAAAGCTCTTGGTGTGAGTAAGTTGACCAGGATTCACTGCCATAAAGAAGAGTACTAAGGACACAAGCTTGATAGGCAACAACTTTTGATTTGGCAATAAGCTTCCTGTTCTCCCCGACTCTTTTTGTTAACCTGTTCATTGTTGTTGCTGCCTTGCCAATCCTGATGTTGATTTCCTGATCTAGGGATAATTTGCTATTTACCTCTTATCCTAGTATATAAAATGGTCTACTATCTGCCAGTTCGACTTCTTCAATAAAGAATGATAGTTCCTCCATGTGCACCTTGTGACATAAACTGTCTTCTTTTTGCTAATTGCTAAACCAAACTCAGAACAAGCATTGGAGAATGCAGATAGTAAACGTAATTCTTCCTCTGAGTGGGTTGTAATTGCAGCATCATCTGCAAACAGCAACTCTCTGATCAGTACCCTCCTAATTGTGGTCTTCGATTTTAATCACTGAGAATAGTAGAGACCGCCATCCGAACATGAGTGAATGTATATACCACCATCCTGATCACAAAAGGCATATTTCAGTAAAAGTGAAAAGTATATTCCAAAGAGGGTGGGAGCTAGTACACAACATTGCTTAACTCCACTCTTGATTTCAATCTCTTCTGAAGTTGCACCATCAAACTTGATTATACCTATCATGCCTGTGTGGAAGGATTCCACAATGGACAGAAGAGTTGGTGGGCAGCTAATATTCTTTAGTGCCTTGAACAGACCTTCATGACTGACAAAATCAAGTGCCTCTGTGAGGTCGATGAAGGTAATAAACAGTGGTTGATTCTGTTCACTGCATTTTTTCTTGCATTTGTCGCAATGAGACCAGTTCCGTCGAAAACTACACTGTGATTCGAGATAGACTTCATCTCCCAGAACTTGAAGTCTGCACCCTTGCTGTCTTGACAGATGATAATTTGTAAAATGGTGTTATACCTCTCCATAACACAAAGCCAGGGATAAATTTAGAGATCATGTGTTGCCCACGCAGCATAATCCCTCTCTCGGCCTGCCTAGTTTACTCCAGAGGAAAGGCAACACAAATACGTCTGGAACAAGACAAGCTGTAAAAGCTGATAGATCAACAAGCGATACTCTAACTGTCAGCCTGTTGGAGCATCCGTCTTAGACCAGTTGCCGACCGAGACTTAGGGCCTGGTCAGCCCTGCCATGACATTTAGTCTTTAGGTTGTATTTCCTCACACTAAAGTAAGGCTTGTACCCTCCCTATTACACTCTTCCGCCCGAAGCCGTCATATTTTCCAGAACATTTGTATTTGAGTTACTTTCCAGATCTTCTGTAATTATATTTGTATTACTTTCGAGATTGTTTTCAACATCTTTTGTAATTGTGCTACTTTTACTAGATTCTTCCATCACATCTGATTTGATTTACCTCCTTCAGCATCTTCCAGTACATTTGACATCCCACTGTGACCAGATAACCATGTGTATCAGCAACTGTTCCTGGGCAAACAATTCATTTCTTCACTTGGTTTCTGTAACATGATGAACTGGTTGCTATACAGTCTATTTGATACCTTTCTCTGTGCCCTAATATTGCCCATGTATATTTGCTCAGTGACATGCTGGTTAGTATGCTTGCTTAGCATATCCAGGTCAACTCCCATCAATGGCATAAATCTTTGTTCTGACCAATATGGCTGTGGGATGGACACAAACCCATACAAAAGGTACTGGGTAATTTTCTGAATTTATAGGAATTGTATGAGAAGGAAAAGTGGTATAGAAGTGAACTTTCCATGCTACCTCATTATGCTGTGGGCAAGCAAATGTGACGACTTAAATCTCCATGCCCCATTAGGAGAACCTGCCATAAAACTACTTTGTTTAGTTATTTCATATTTTTACTGTCTGGTCAACATAGTGAACATGGCCTACATTAGTTCACATGGGTCAATCATGAGCATGTTGTGTGACTTTCATTGACACAGGAATGAGACATTATGGGGTGGCAAATTTGCTATGAAGTTAACACTGTATGGCTTTTTTTTTAAAAGTTGCATATCCTTTACAGGACATTGTAGTCAACACAAGCATTTTACTGCCATTTTGATGTATTGGCAAGTTTTATATGTTCAGTAGTTTGCCATTATTTTCTGAACTACCGGCTCCCATACCAACTCGTTAAAACCAGCGCGACACAGTCTGCTGCAAAATCGGTCACCGTTGTGTTTTGAGCGCAGGTAAGCAGAATTACGAATCGCTACTGTAAGACTACTTCTACTATTATATTATCATCATCATCATGTGACATACCAATAAGCATAGGCTGTCAGCTTCACTATTTCACACAATCACCTGAGTCCTGGACAGATCTGTGTTCCTTTTCTGATAATGTGGCCAACCTGGTCTGAATCTCTTTGCCTGCACCTTGCTTTTTTATCCTCAAATTTACCAATTATTACTAAGTATTAGGTGCGTTCGTTTGAAATCCATTCATGCCGCGCTGAGCGTAACTGCGTATGTTGAGCATAATCATGCCATAATCAAGTGATTAGTACTGACCAATGAATAAAAGAGCACGTGCTTATCGTCCCATGATGCATAGGTTCTGTTTCTGACAGTTGAGAAAATGGCCAGGTTGATCCAAGATCCTTCAAAAAAAGCTCAAAGAGTGATGATTCAGTTTCTTTCATTTGAAGGATATCGACCAGTGGACGTTCATCAAAGAATGCAAGCAGCATACGGTATCAATTGTGTGTTAAAGACAACAGTGACAGACTGGACACGAATGTTTCGGAAAGGACATCAGTTCACAGCAGATCTTAGATGGCCGGGTCAAACGCAAAATGTTGCAACAGAAAAAAACCATTGCCAAAATTGATGCAGCAGTACAGATGAACCGTTGTCAAAGCATATACTTGCTAGCGAAAAAATTTGATGTGTCAATTGGGTCAATTCAAAAGGTCATTCACAAAAAACTGTTATATCGGAAGGTGTGTTAACAATGGGTACCATGGATGTTGACCGACCAACAAAAAGAGGAATGCATGGGATGGTGTTTGAACCACTTGTTGCGTTACAGAGTGGAGGGTGATGCATTTCTATTCCGCATAGTGGCAGGCGATGAATCAAGGTGTCACCACTTTGAGCCGAGCAGCTAAAGAGAGAGCAAGCAATGGAAGCATGCTGGATTACCAAAAGCCAAAAAATTCAAGTTACAGGTTTCCGCTGGTAAGGTTATGCTGAGCGCATTTTTTTTTACCATGAAGGCTCTTGTTGGCCGACTTTAAAGAACCTGGTGTCAATGTTAACTCTACCCACTACTTGGAAAAACTAGAAAAGCTGCAAAAAGCCATCAAGAATAAAGCATTAGCTTGGAAGAAGTGGGAAATTCTGCAACATCTAGCCTTTAGTCCTGATTTGTCACCAAGTGATTTTCATTTGTTCGGACCTCTAAATAAGCTCTCAAGGGGCAATGATTTCACACAGATGCAGACGTAATGAGCACTGTAAACACTTGGTTCAGTAAGCAACCACAATCCTTGTTTGTGGGCTGCATTCGCCGCCTACCTAAGCAATGGGATGCTTGCCTTAATGCCTACGGCGACTTCTTCTAACCAACCCATGGTGCATAATTCATTCAACATGAATGCTTTGTTAAATTCTACAACTTATGTTAATGTTTCTTTCATGCTTTTGTAATAAAAACATTGGAACGGGTTTCAAATGAATGACCCTTATATTACAGTTTATTTCTCCCCATAATGTGTCCAGAATATCATGACAGTCTATGTCAAATTTCTCTAATCAGCTTAGAGCTTTCATTTGTTCCTTGAAAGACTGTCTCATTCGTTTTTTCTGTCAGTCCATGGTAATCTTTGAATTTGCTTCAGAAACTATATTTCCATTGTTATTTGATGTGAGATGAGTACCTGTGAGATGAGATGCCTGAGGAGAGCTGCTAACTTAACAATCCAAGACCGTGTAAGAAATGCTGTTATTAGACAGACAGTAGGATCAACACCCTGTGCCACATTTATTGAAAGACAGAAGATCAAGTGGTTTGTCCATGTCGTTAGAATGCAACACCACAAACTACCATCACTGGCCATACATCGACGAGACCACAAGGACGTCCAAGAAGAAAATGGATTGATGACATCAATGACATTGTCCAAACACACGGAATGACACTATCCAGTGCTGCCCATTGGGTGCTTTAGCGCAAATTAATCATCTCCACGATGCTTGACGGCAGAAGTAGAAGATGATGATGATTATGATGATGATGATTTAATGTTTCTGAGCTTGCATACTTATTGTTCAATTGTCAGATGTATAGGTTCTATATAGCAGTCCAACACTCTTTATATCATGAACCCTGTAGCTCCTGCGATAATCTGGGTCTCTGAAATAAATGCACTTGAGAACCAAATCATGGAGTCCAAAAATTAACCCACAGTTTTCTGAGCACACAATAACACAAACAAAGACTCAATTTCTTGGAGGTGCCGATAATTTATGTTGTCTTCTAGTTTACTTCTAACCCTATTTGCCCAATATGTACAATAATTGCATCCATTAAATGCTGCAGATCCTGTTCATTTCTGCTATCAATACACTATCATTCTCATAACTTATATTGTTGATGGTACGTCTTTTGATGGTTATTCCACTCAAATCCTCTACATTTCTCATATTTTCACTAAAATGGTCTTTTACTGTCCACAAATAAAATACATTATCAATAAACAAACTCAATGCATGTATCTTGAAAACTCACTGGTAAAAGGTAACAGGTCGCATCAGCATCCCAGCCACGCAGACATTCAGCTCAACAGCAGCTAAGATGAGGTAAGCACCAGAGATGCCGTACTCTGTCCTGACTGCCCTCACTACAAATGGAGCAACTATGGCTGCCACACTGCCCCCGCAGTAAGCAATAACACTAGCTGTAGACTGCCGGTTCTTAAAGTAAATCCGGATGAGGCAACAGCAGGGGACAAACACACAGCCAGAAGCTGACCCTAGTCAAAAGTAACATGAATAAGGAATTAAATAACTTAATGGATTCATGGAAATAGTTTACTGGTACTCAACAAGCAGAAGATACTACATGGTCCAACTACTTCCATGAGATATTTTACTGACAGACAAATATATGAATAGATACAAGAATGAGGCATTTTAATGACAGATAAACACATGAATAGATATATGAATGAGGCATTTTACTGACAGACCAGAACCTGAATTCATGGCAAGCTATGATTATCTGTTTGAGGTATATTACTGAAATACAAACAAGTGAACTAAAAGATAAACAAGTGAATTAAAAGATAAACAAGTGAACTAAAAGATGCACAAATGAACTGAAAGATGCACAAATGACTTGAAAAATAAACTAATGAAAATAGAGCAAGGTTTGGCTACATGAATAAGGCATTTTACTGACAGACAAATAACTGGGTAGTAAGGTATTTGCTAACCTGTATGAGGTATGTTACTGAGGGATAAAGAAATGAATTAGTAGTAAGGTTTGACTAGCTGCCTTAGGAATTGATAGATGAACACCTGAAGGGATGTAAACAAATATACCATTCAATATAGGTTGAAAAATGTGTTGCCTGGTGTATTTTGCTGCATCATTCAGGTGCATAATGCAGAAGTATATATAGTATGCAATGAATCAATGAACAATTTAAAAAAACAATAAACTATTTTATCAAATATGCTGAGGTGTCCTCCATTGGGTATTTAAAACCAGTTCTGTGCAGAAAAATAGACTGTACAGTGAACCTACGATTACTGTGAGATTAACAAATGCTCCACATTCACACAGTATCAGTGACTATGTGTGTTGAGTTATTTCAGGCAGAATATTATTCATCTTTTCACTTCATTTTCTAAATAACTGTTATATGCACCTGATGAGATGCAGCGAAATATTCCCTTCAGCAAACTGGGTACCCTATTGTTAATGACTTTGTTGTTTAATTCAACTAACGGAATACATTGTTTTTAACTGAAGGGATGTCAAACAAATGGCTACATTTGTTTTATTGATTCTTCTTTGTACAGCTTCAGATATCACAATGAATATATCCAAAAAGGCAGCAGTCTGCTTGAGCTTGTTGGCGTCCCCATAGAGTTTGTTTTCAAATTGAAGTGGATGTAGAACAAAATATTTTTCTCTGCATATGTTGGACACTCCTGCATAAACATGTTTAGTTGTCATTTACCAGTTCCACTCATCAGTATCACAATCTTTAGTTATGAAACATGTGATATTTCAGCCTGTTGTGTTTTGTGTGGTCCAAAGATTGTAACATGTTCTCTACCCCGAAGTTAGCAATATGTACCATCTTTCTGGTGGCCTGGATGCTTTGATTTGCACTTGGTTCTATAATTGCTTATAATTTATCTATTGGCTCGTTATGACAGTATTGATGACAAAAAGGTACAGATTGAATGGACTGGGAACATTTGTGAGACAGCTTGCCAATATATAAACAGAGGAACTAATGAACAGCTTGCCAATATATAAACAGAGGAACTAATGAAAGAGTTGGCTAAGTATTCACCACAGATAAATGGAGGATCAACAATTGTAATGATAATGTTTTGTGTTCAAAGATGTGATTGTAGAACTGTAATGGCATGTCTTGTTTCAGATTATTGATGGTTTTACTGATTCTTTTGCAATATATTATATAGTGTGCAAGAAAATATTTCCTAACACAGTCGTCTACCCTAGGATAGTGGAATATCAAGCACATTGTTGTAATAAAATATAGTTAATTACCTTAAAAAAGAAGCATGGTTTAGTTGTGTTAAATATGTAAATAATTTTTTTTTTCTGCTCATTTGCTTTGAACTCAAGCGTAGTCCATGAACACTACTTCTCATAAAGCTGGACTGAATTTTGCGTTTGGATTTGATTTTCCTGATTAACAATGTCCCTCGCAATCAGGCGAATCCACTCCAATTTCAGAGGTACTTGTAATTTACATCCCCAAGTCAAGTACGACAGGTCAACATTTTAGTCCAGCTGTCTGGTGTAGGAGATGAACCCTTTACCTTGACATCAGCACACCGGACTGCTGACCTAGTAATGTAAATATAATGGCATACCTTAGTAGTGTGTCTGTCATACATTAGAAAAGAGAAATCATAACACTTTGGCATATCTTCATATATTTGCATATCTTAATATGATGGCATGCTATAGCACATAAACCTGTAACACAGAGGCATAACTTAACACATAGGTAGGCTAGAATAGAAGCATACCTGAAGACTGTGATTTGCCTTAATACACAGGGAATTAACATACTGACATATACAGTCATACATCTTAACACATAGGCAGTTATCACTGTGTATAACAACACATTAGACAGTCTAACACAGAGGTATGACTTAACATAAACACAGTGTAGGACAGTGGTATTTACTTAACACAAAGGCAGTATAAGACTGTGATATAACTTATCACATTGACAAACTAACACATTGGTTCCTGGAATAGATTCCAGAATTTGTAAAGCCACATAAATGTATTGATATCATAAGAGACACATCACCATGCTCTTCACTTCTAACGATGAGCCCTGTTATACGCAGAGCAAAGAACACGTGATAGTTACCTTTGAGTACTGAAAAGGCAATAAATACACCAATAGTTGATGAAAAGGCACATCCTATGGTTGCTGTACACAAAAGACATCCTCCCAGAACCAATGTCCAACGCTCCCTCAGCCGCGGCAGGATAAAGGTGGGAGATAGCACAGCTGTTTTCAAATTTAAAAAACATTATATTAATTATTACTCTGAATGGACACTAGCAGAGTATTGTAATGGACTACAATATCAGGTAATGTAATAGACTAGACTACAATATAAGTGTATTGTAGTACACTGCAATAGCAGTGTGATGGAGGAGACTACAATAGCAGCATAATGTAGCAGACTACAATAGCAGTGTGATGGAGGAGACTACAATAGCAGTGTGATGTAGCAGACTACAATAGCAGTGTGATGGAGGAGTCTACAATAGCAGCATAATGTAGCAGACTACAATAGCAGTGTGATGGAGGAGACTACAATAGCAGCATAATGTAGCAGACTACAATAGCAGTGTGATGTAGCAGACTACAATAGCAGTGTGATGGAGGAGACTACAATAGCAGTGTGATGGAGGAGACTACAATAGCAGCATAATGTAGCAGACTACAATAGCAGTGTGATGGAGGAGACTACAATAGCAGTGTGATGGAGGAGACTACAATAGCAGCATAATGTAGCAGACTACAATAGCAGTGTGATGGAGGAGACTACAATAGCAGTGTGATGGAGGAGACTACAATAGCAGTGTGATGGAGGAGACTACAATAGCAGTGTGATGGAGGAGACTACAATAGCAGTGTGATGTAGCAGACTACAATAGCAGCATAATGTAGCAGACTACAATAGCAGTGTGATGGAGGAGACTACAATAGCAGTGTGATGTAGCAGACTACAATAGCAGTGTAATGTAGCAGTGCACTAACAATGTAATGACAGACTATAATAATAGTGTCATGTGGTAGGCTACAATTACAGAGTAAAGGAATAGACTATAATAATATTGTAATGTAGCAGACTACAATTACAGTGTAATCTTGCAGACTAAACTAACAATGTAATGTAGCAGACGACAATAACATTCTAATATTGTGGGCTACTAAGTAGTTAGCACACTGATTTGTCATTGTTGTGGTACTGAGTTCATATGTTGTAGTCACCAGATGTTTTCTTACAGCAAGACTCTAGTATTCATTCTGTCATGTCAGACTAGTAAGTAAGTATCTTCATTCATTCATTCATTCATTCATTCATTCAGTAGCATGAGCTTTGCAGAACCTCGCTCCCATAACAACCTTCCGGAAAACCTCTCGATCATAAGCAAGATGTTCCGCATCCGATACACCCATCAGGAGATAGTAATTATAGTACAGGACGGGACCCTTTTACAGGCCTCAAGATGAAATGGACATATGGTGCAAGACCCATATTTGTATAGACCAGTTGGTGGCTGGTATGGTCAGTGTCACTCTGGCCACCTTTTCTCCCAAGACATTTCTTGGTACCCATTTTAGGCGGGGTCAACCTAACAGCCCAGGTCATTCTTTTTTAAAATCTGAATTTGTGCTGATGTGGTCCGAACCCATGACCGGCAGGCAAGCCAATGCACTACCGTGGCTCCCCTTGTAAGACTACAGCAGACAATAACAACGTTACTGTAATTCATGCATAATCTCTCCCCCACCCCCTGCTGACTTGCAATCCATTCTATACAAAGACAATTGGAAGGCAATGGGAACCCAACATTGCATTTATCACTTTAAAACATACTGCTTAATGAAGTGAATCTATTTAACAACGTTAATGGCAGTTCTAATGGAACCACATCATTTTGTAGTTACATTAACAAAGTGAATTTATTTAACAATATTAATGGCAGTTCTAATGCAATCACATTATTTTGTAGTCAGCTTAACAAAGTAAATCTATATAACAACTTTAATGGGAGTTCTAATGGAATCATATTATTTTGTAGTCAGCTTAACAAAGTGAATCTATTTAACAACATTAATAGGAGATCTAATGGAATCACATCATTTGATAATCAGCTTAACAAAGTGAATCTATTTAACAACATTAATAAGAGTATTAATGTAAATTACAAGCACCTCAGAAGTCGGAGTGGGTTTACCTGATGATAAGGCACACTGGTTCTAGGAAAAGCTAATCCACATGCAAAACAACTAAGTGCTCTAGAAGTAGGTAAAGAGATGTGTTCTGGCCAGATGCGGGAGAAAAATATCTAGATATACAACAGTAATCTAGTACACTAATATCTAGATATACAACAGTAATCTAGTACACTAATATGATGGTGATGATTATGAACCACAAACAATATTGATACTTGTAATGTGAAAAAAACTCTCTTACTGCTGAGACTGAATGCAATCACATGACACATGAAGATGAAGGATGCTGTCGTAATAGTGGTGTTAAATCTCTTCACCAGTTCCACAAAAAGCACGGAGGTGGTCTGTCCTGCACTGCCAAGAACTGCATGAGTAATGAAACCTCCTGGCAACAATAAACATAAGTTTTTCAACAACTCCTTTAGTGTAACAATGCTAATGGCAGTTCTAATGGAATCACATCATTTTGTGGTCACATTAACAAAGTGAATTTATTTAACAATGTTAATGGCAGTTCTAATGGAATCACATCAGTATTAAGCAACTGGTTATCTGTTTATTGATTACTCACTAAGTAAAGGAACTCTTCGTTAGCTACTGAAGAAGGAGATGGAGCATAAGTGAGAATATCTTGAGTGCAATTATGTTGATAATTTGACTCCTTCTGTTCCTTAGTTCAATTATTTAACTCATTAAGACTGAAGGATTGTTACTCTAAAGTATGAGATTCAAATATAGTTGCTCTAAAGTATGAGATTCAAACATAATTACTCTAAAATACAAGACTCAAAGATTGTTAAAGTATGAGATTTAATCTTTGTTAGTCTAAAATACAAGATTCAAAGAGAGTAAATCTAAAGTATGAGACCCAAACATAGTTACTCCAAAGTATGAGATTCAAACATAATTGCTCTAAAGTATGTGAGACTCAAAGATTGTTACTCTAAAGTATGAGATTCAAAGATTCTTACTCTAAAGTATGAGATTCACATAGTTACTCTAAAATACAAGACTCAAAGATTGTTACTCTAAAGTATGAGATTCCCACATATTAACTCTGCAGTATGAGATTCAAAGATAGCTACTTTAAAGTTTGAGATTCAAACAGTTTCTCTAAAGTATGAGATTCAACGACTGTTACTCTAAAGTACAAGGCTCAAAAATAGTTATTATAAAGAACGAGACTCGAAGACAGATGAACAAAAGTAAAAGATTTAAAGACTGTCACTTTAAAGTGCAAGATTCCAAGAGTATTATTCTAAAGCACAGTACTCAAAGAATATTACTATAAAGTATGAGATAGAAACATAGTTTCTCTAAAGTACAAAACTCAAAGATTGTTAGAAGGCTCAAAAATAGTTATTCTAAAGAACAAGACACAAAGACAGTTGATCTAAAGTACAAAGACTGTTAAAGTACAAGATTCAAAGAGTGTTACTCCAAAGTATAGCATTCAAAGAATTATGCTCTGAAATACAACACTCAGTAATTGTTGACCTAAAGAATAAGACACAAAGCTGTTCTAATGAACAAGACTCCAAATTTGGTACTATAAACTACAAGACCCAATTATTGTTACTCTAAAATACACAAACTTTAAGTACAAGATTAAAATATGTTAACTCGACAGGGCAAGATTGCCAGGGGCGTCACTAGGGGGGTGCGGGCTGCACCGGGTGACACCATCAAGGGGTGACACCAAAATAAAAACATTGCAAATTTGACAAAGCAGACAGCAAAATAACAAAAATTTAACTTTGTCCGAGTTTGTCGAAGTTCTTTATTAATGTTTTACCTGAAGTATTGAAGTTATATTGTTCAATTTGGTTTCTTTCTTATGTCCTTATTAACTTTTTGACTTATTTTACAAACATTACTATATGCGATTATATATGGTACAGGAACACTCGGAAGAAGACCATGGTGAAAGTCTAGAGGGGTGACACCAAGAGTTTACCGCACTGGGTGACACCAACCCCAGTGACGCCACTGAAGATTGCTACTCTAAAGTACAAGACTTAAAGATTGTTACTATAAAATTTAAAATGCAAAGATTGTTACTCTAAAGTAGGAGATTCAGAGATTGTTACTCTAAAGTACAAGACTCAAAATCCGGGAAGGTTAACCCGGTCAACAAATGCCCGCAGAAGTCAGATGTGTCGGCCTAACGGCGCAAGAACGCAGCTCTGCTGTAAACAGGCACAACGCAATCACATCCGAAAAAAAACTCCGGATGAACGAAGAAGAAGAAGAAGAAGACTCAAAATGTTGTTCTATAAACTACAAGAACCAATGGTTGTTACTCTAAAAAACCCACACTTTGGAATACAGATACACTAACTGTAGCAGGGATTCCCATGTTGTGGTAAATAGTTTTTCCATTTTAACAGATACCTAGGTAATATATGGTATAACATTATCCTCTCAGTCTGGTACAAAGCTAGACTTATGATGTAGTAATGAAGAGGAAATAGCATAGTATTATTAGGCATTGTAGTACTAGTAGTAGTGTATTATTAGTTGTATAGCAGTACTAATGGCATTGTAGTTATAGTAATAGTAGTAGTTGTGTTATTGTTGATGCTGCTGTGGTAGTAATCGTTTGTGTTGTTATTGCCAGGTGAAGACGGTTACACCAGCAGCAGTCATAGTAGTTGTAAACAAAGAAGGGGGAGAAGGAGGAGGAGGAGAAGAATACTCAAAAGAACAAAAAAAGGAAGAACAAGAAGAGGAGTAGTTGCAAAGGAAGTTGTTGTGACTGACTAGTTGTGACATCATTAGCTGCGATGGTAGTACTTATGGTGGCGGTAATTATGATGGTAGCAGCTGTAATGGTAGCAGTTGTGATTGACTAGTTGTAATGGTAGCAGTTAATGTTCACCTATGATTGTTGGTACAGCAGCAGGCGTAAGGCAGATATATTTTCAGACTACATGACATGTTCAGGGGCAGGCGACTGTGAGATTAATATAACCTACCAGTCAATTACTGAAAAGACCCGGGTTCTAGTCCTCAAGGCAACATATTAAGCATTATTATCGGAAACAACCGAAATGGTCCTCATCATCATCATGTGTCTTCTCAGAATTGAAGTCATCCTGGGGTCCTTACCAATAAAATGGCTGTAACCACTGTGCATTCACAGCTGCTTGATATTGGTCTTTGAAGCTCTCAGGTGCACCTTAGCGGTAAAGAACAGGCAACGCGCCAGAGTGTGGCAGACGCAGTTCAGGGAACAGTATGTGCCGAAAAATATGAACAGCTCAGCATCTGAGCCGTGGATGGCACTCACTCACTGTACTTGGCAACTGAAGCTTGTTGACAAAGTCATGTCACCCGTGTTCGCTATGGAAGACTCTGGGAAACCATCACATTATCTGTGCAAATACGCCTAAGAGTCGGCCGCAAATCTACAGTGGAGAGGTGACATATTCAGAAATGTCATACAGATCGTCAGACAACACAGACAGACATGACCATGCGGAGTGAACTCACCCAAACATATAAACCAGGCATACCCGCCATCGACGGGAAGTTTGCCGGGGCTTCGTGTTTCCCCCATGCTGAAATGTCTTGATATTCCCGGGGTGATCCCGCTTGCAAGGTTGCTTTCAATGCTCAGTCATTATGGCCTTTGAAGTGGTTATTTCCGGGAACACTGCATGAGATGTGAGATCGGTACAGAACTGTAGTAAACAGATGATACAGCGAACGAACAAGAGAAATAACACACACACGCACACACAAACACACACACTCCATCTGTCTTGCTGCATGTCTGAAGGACACGAGGAAGCGCAGTGGCCAGAGCGCACTTGTCTGCCAACCTATTGGTCATGGGTTCGACTTCGTATAGAAGTGAATGTATTCAAATGACCCGGGGTCACAGGTCGACCTAGGCTAAAATAAAGTGGGTACCAGGAAATGTTTTGGGGCGGAAAAGGCTGTTGACGTAATACTCATCACGTTACCCTTGACTGCCGATTGATCTATAAGATTGATTGATTGATTTAGGAACCGACATCACAGCATTCAGGACATTCCCATAAGCGCTCCGTCCCCATCCTCAGATCTATAAGAATATGGGGTTAGCATAATATATCCAATGCATTCCCATTCGACGTTCTGACTGCTGGATTGTTGATGTTTGCTTACATGTATATAATCGTACATGATGTGGGGCGTTGCCTTACTTCTGAAAAGTGGTCCCTAGTTCGCATGTGCAATAAAAGTTATCCCAAGCGCTGTCTTATGTGTGTCGCGGTGACATTATAAATTTGCTCTCCCTAACTGTGAAACATGGTCACGCCATTGCATAAATGCCTATTCGTGTATACATATGTGCGCGTGTATGCATGTAAGTAGTTTTTTTTTTTAATTGCAGAACGTTGCGTTCAACCCCAAACACATATACAAGAAAACACATAAATAATAAACATACACAAAACCACATACACATATACCAGAGCACACATAAACATTTAAAAAAAAAAAAGAAAACATACGCATATATAAGAAAACACAATCATAAATATAAAACACATACACATATATAATAACACACAATCATACGTATAAAACACATACGCATATATAGTAAAACACATCATACATATAAAACTTTTACCCATATATAACAACAATCATCATCTAAACATACATACATACATCTAAAACATACATATACATCTAAAACATGCATCTAAAACACATACATAACAATATACAATCATACATACAAAACACACACACATAGCGAAATGGGCACGCCACTGGCCTCGCTCGCCGTACGTTGTGGATTCGATTCCGGGCTCGGGCTACGATGTTCGGTTCACGGGCGCAGTTTTCTCGGAGATTCGTGGAAGTCGCCGCTGGAGCTCTACGGAGTTTGAGTGACGCATTCAGCAGGCCGCCCTGGAGAAAGAGACGGCGCGGATAAACCCAGGTGCCTTGTAGTCGATCCTCAACCCATTTTTAAGTCAGCAAGTGCCTCTCGCGTGGGTGATCATTCTTCTCGGCATCTTGCTATTTCCAATTGTAAGTACGAGTCCGTGACTCCCTTCAGTGTCATGACGCAAGACTGTCAAGAATTTTCTCTCGCTGTCTTCCTCTATTCTTCTTTCCACAATTTTTTTTCATTTGTCACATGTTTCAGTTTTTGTCTTGCTTACTCGGTCTCGGATTGTTTCGTTGGCAGCTCTCCTCGGGCATCTCATCTCGCAGGTGTTGGATCTTGCGAAAGTGTGATTTGGATAAAGTCCAGGTTTGAGATTGGTAGCATAGGGTTGGTGTGAATATGCTGTTTATTATCTGTCTTCTCATTACGTGACGGAAATATGATGTGTATTATCTGTCTTCTCATTATGTGACGGAAATATGATGACTGGCTTTTTCTGATATTTGGGATATATTGTCTTTGCGACTTAACCTTCCACAAAATGTCCAGATTGCTCAATTTGGATGTCCAATAGCTTTTCAGCATTCTTCTATAAAACCACATATCCAAAGACTTCATTGATTTTTTTTCCCGCGTGTATTTTTTTAATTGTCCAGGATTCGCAGCCATATGGTTCTGTGCAAGAACTCTTTTTCTCACCTCCAATAACAAGAACTTAGACCATAAAATTTCTTCAGTTTATAGAATGCAATTGTTGTTCTTGATCTCTGTATTGCATCTTCCATCTGATGACAGTCATGAACCTAGACACTTGAATTTCTGCACTGTCCCAAAATTGCATAATTACTTTAATTGCACATTTAGGCACAATCTGTTTCTTTCATACCACAATGACTTCGGTCTTCTTATTATTCAAACTAAGGCTTTTTATCCCACTTTCTACAACCACTGTATCTAACATTTACTGTAGCTCCGTTTAACTTGTTGCAATCAATACCACGTCATCAGCATAACGTAAGTTATCTATCTTATCAACATCAGTCAGGATCTGGCTTGAACATACTCGCATATAAGTATTAAAGAAAACTTATTAAGAATGTATTAAGAAAACTTAAACACAAACATCTGTGGATATATTCTGAAAAAGTAAAGAACAAATGTATCATTTGTCAATGTAGTCACCACTGCGTTCAATACAAGTCCTCCAACGCCAATAAAGTGTTGACATTCGTAGATAAGATATAGATAAGAATACTAGGCAATAAAACAATTTTGTTGATCCACTGGGATTTGAAACTGCAGTCACGCCATTATGAAACTTCCTACTCCACTCATACACTTGCTGGACTGACAGGCATGCATCACCATACTGGACCATTCGCCGATGAATTTATATAGGTTCCACCCCTTCACTGATCAAACAACGGATAACAGAACCCTGCTTCTCTTTGGTGCATGTCAAAAGATCTTCACACTGTCCTTATGACGTGACCGTGTTCGTCTGCACGGTGATGTCAAATGCTTAACATCTTGCCAACAATATTGACAGGTTGCAAGATATTGGCATGGTTATTGTAAGGTCTATCACACTTTCAATGTTTATTTTAAAGAAAACCCTCGCATATACACATACATAAAGACATACATGCATAAGAAAACACGGGGCTATTTCTCCTCAGCGCACATGCACATGAAAACAAAGGTATTTCGTCTCACTGCATCACTTTCTAATGCAGAGAATGGCCACCTTACATGCAACTTTAACCTGAGGATAAGTGTTACCCTTGATAATCAAGGTCACCCCTAACCCAACAAGTGTTCCAGTAACGGTTGCACCTGTTTTTCTCAAGCAAACGGGATCATCTCCGTGAATGTAAATGTTCGCCATACTTTGCATATATTACATTGTTTCCTGTCTGCCTTTCACCAGCTCTTCGGCAGAAGTGTTACAGGCGTAATTCGTAATCCCACAAACTGAGGGCGATTTGCCAGCAAACCACAGTGTGTTGATTTCTATATAATGTTATGAGTTCCGATCGTTCAGAAAGCAATGGCAAACTACCGAACGTAAACTTCCCAACAAATCACACACAGCCAAAAAATGCTGGGGTTGACTGTAGAGGGTATGCAACTTCCTATTCTTCTTTCGTTCGCTTGAAATATGTCTATATCTGCAGAGTTATCTCTTGTATGGATTTAACTGTCTTTCTTAGTTCACTCCGGGGGTAATGTGGATATTATTCATCTAGGAAGCTGAGGTGGCTGTTCTGCGCTGTACACTATTCTGTTCTTCCCTGTGAAATATTCGTCTCACTTTTGTCTTGATTTGTAATGATAGTCTATGTTCCTCTTTCCATGGAGTTCGCTCTGGAATAGTTTTCAGGGGGATATCAACTGTGGGCAGATAGGTGGTTTCTCTGGTGTGTCGTTTGGCTTGATGGACAAAACTGCTTCTTTTCAACCGCCCCATTGCTAAGTTTTCAAATCTGTTCTTCATGGGGTGGCCTGGCAAGCTGAGGAACTTTTCTGCTTGTATTAGCGTTTTCGTATCTCTGCGCTCTCGTGGTGCTTGTGTCCTCCGCATCTTCTCATCTCTACTATAGGGGTTGATCTCATCCCTCCTGTGGTGACTCTAAGTGCTTGATTTTGCACCTTGTCCAGGAAGAAGAAGAAGAAGAAGAAGAAGAAGAAGAAGAAGAAGAAGAAGAAGAAGAAGAAGAAGAAGAAGAAGAAGAAGAAGAAGAAGAAGAAGAAGAAGAAGAAGAAGAAGAAGAAGAAGAAGAAGAAGAAGTTAGGTATACAGGTGTATGGAACTGCGGTGGTATAGCTGTAGAAGGATACATTATTTATACCAATACCGCTCTGGGATCGATACAGAAAACAACGTGTACCGGGTAGACTGGGAAAGAAATGTCAACTACACCTTTGTACGGTATTTAAGGGGGAGTGAATTACGTCAATATATTTTGTGACTAACCCTTATATAAGAATCAATATAGTCTATACTTTAGGTGACGAAACGTCTAGGCAGTATCAGAACTTATATCTCATTCCCCAAGAAAGGAATACATCTTTAAAGGAATGACAAGATAGGAAAATAAAACTTTACTGCACTGCTCGGCATTTACAATTCTATGACACAATTTTGCGCCAGTAGAGTCGTCATTGCACAAAGCGAACAGTCTGCTTTCTAACTAGGGTTGTACAATCTCAATCCGTGATCACCACTACGGCAATGGTACGGACCGTATAGGTGTAACATATCTGCGACATAAAATGCCGAAACGTAAAATAAAGTCGCTTAAAAGTCGACAGGGTCGACTTCATTGCACCGGGTTTTATCCCATGCCACCAGTTAACACATCGTTTCGCAAGTCCAGACTGAGGGTAGACTTTCAGCCGGACAAAAGGAGCCTGTTCCAAAGGCTTTTTCGTCAGTTGTGCCATATGCTGCGTACATGTCTCGGCCTTTTGGCTAAGATCAAAGTGTAGTTCCTGCACTTGATCTTGCCAGGGGCCTGGTTGATCACCCAACACAACCGACACACAGGGACACGGGACCTAGTGGGGCGGCTCTAGCCCCTCAGGGAACCGTGAGCCCTTATTTTTAAAAAAAATAAAAAATGTCTACATAATGTATATGCAATTTGATCATACATCATTTTGCCATCTCATACCACCAGCATATCAGACCATCAACTAGAATCATCATTATATTGACATTTCAACGCGTCTGATTTATTCATATCGTCTATACAATTATATACTATTCAATGACTATGGAAAGTTAATAAACACAGTGGTCGGTTTTTTTTTTTTTAAACAAAAGTTCTTCCATAATATTTATAACTTATGTAAACATGTATGTGAAGCTTAAAAGCGTGTTAAAAAGTTAGTTGCATATCCTTTACAGGACGTTGCAGTCAACACCAGCATCTTTTGCTTTTGTGATCTCTTGGCAAGTTTACATTCAGTAGTTTGCCATTGCTTTCTGAAAAGACCGGCACCCACACCATTTCGTGAAAAACCAACGCATCGCGATCAGCTCCCAAAATTGTACGCAGCTGTGTTTCGAACGCGGGTATGCGAGATCACGAATCGCGTCCGTAACGCCTACGCCACAGAGCCGGTTAAATGCTTGTCATCAATCAATCAGGTGCCGTCTCCACAATGAAGGTTGGCTGCAATGGATTTCCAGCACTGTCTGTCTCTCGCCCTGACTGTACATTCTATCAGGCTGATGTTCGTCCACCTCTTGATGTTATCTTCCATTTGCATTGTTGTCTATCTCTTGCTCGCTTACCCCCAACCTTCTCTTCCAGTATGGTTCTTATAAGAATATCACGTCTTTTAACGTGGCCGAAATAGTTCATTGCCTCCTCTTTGTTTCTTTCATCAACTCTCTCTCTCTCTCTCTCTCTCTCTCTCTCTCTCTCTCTCTCTCTCTCTCTCTCTCTCTCTCTCTCTCTCTCTCTCTCTCTCTTCATTCCCAGTTTTTCTAAAACCTCTGCATTTGATTGTTTTTGTTTCCATGAAATGCGACATATTATTCTGTATATCTACATCTCCAGGGCTTCTATGCGACTTTCTAGTTGCTTGTTCAATGTCCTGGCTTCCGCGCCAAACAGTAGAGTAGAATATACGTAGCATTTGACAATTCTCGTTTTTAATGCGTTATTAATCTTTCTAGATCCATCCATCCATCCACCCATCAATCCATCCATCATGTGCCATGCCGATAGGCGTGGGCGGTCATGTTCTGCTATCTCACTCGATCACCAGAGTCGTGGATCAGCTTTGTGTTCCTATCTCGACCATGCCACCCATGTATTTACTTCTCGGTCTTCCCCTAACTTTCTAGATATTAATACTGATTTCATGCCCTTGAAATCAGTTTTGACCATTCCTATTCTCTTTTTGATTTTATTTCACATCTGCAATCATCCGTTATTATTAAGTCCAAGATTGGGAAAACTTGTTACTTGTTCTAGTATCTCCCCGTTTACAGTGTTGTTCATTGATGACCTTTCCTGTTCACTGCTAATTATGGTCCTATCTAAGCCACATTCTGCACTGTGCTTGTTTACTTCTTCCACTAGGTCTTGTAACTCTTGCTCACTTTCTGCTAGTAACACGGTATCGTAAGCATAACTAAGATTTTTATGATTCTTCCATTGATGTTAAGTCCAGGCATTTCAACTTGTTTAAATACTATTTCTGTGTATAAGTTGAAGAGACTTGGGGACAGTACACACCCCTGCCGTACTCCTCTTTTTATCTCTACAGTCGACGAATAGTTATTTCCGCTTCTAATAGACGCCACTTGTTCCCAGTACACGCTACTAATAAGTCTGACGTCCTTTCCGTCTACTCGTATATCTTTTGTTTTAAATTCGCATATCTTTTTACAGGACATCGCTGTCAACAGCAGCATCTTTCAGCTGTCTGTTGATTTCTTGGCAAGATTACGCTCAGTAGTTTGCCATTGTTTTCTGAGCTCCGGCTCAGTTACCCCGCAAGTCACCAGCGGGGACGAACAGCTCCCAGGTTTCGCCCGCTACGAGACTCTGCGTGATAAACGGGATTACGGAGAAAGTGGTGTAACCCCTCGGCCAGAGAGACCGGCACATGGATGTTATCAAGTCCTTGGGGATGTACCCAGTACTGTATATATCATTTCATAATTCTGTGATATTATCAATGCCAAAGCTGGATAAGGATTGTATCATATCTGTTGTTATCTTGTCAGAACCTGCTGCCTTTCCTTCTTTCATCTTTTAATAGCCTTTTCTACTTCAGCTTTTAATATTTTTGGTCCATCTTGAGCATTATACAATGTTGGTTTATTGACTCTGTTGTTCCAGAAATAAATCTTCTATGTACTCTGTCCATCTTTTTATTATGTCAGTGTAATTAATTAAAAGTTCACAATTTTTTTCCTCTGATACAACCGTTTCCTGTTATATTATGTTTCTTCTTTGTAAATCTTTTTTATATGTTCATGTAATTCTTTTGAGCTGTGTTTTATTTCCAGATCCTCTATTTTTCTGCATTGTTTCTGCGACCACTCTTATTTGGCAACTCTGCACATTTGACGTATTTCTCTATCTTGCTTGCTTGCGTTCGCTGGCTGTGAACTCCATCGTGAAGTCCTGTATGTCGGATGGAGACATCTGTTGTCCAACAGCAGTGTGATGTCATACAGGACCTGAGGTTTGCGTGAGTATCCGTTGTCCCATATCTGGCTTATTGGTGTGCAGACTGGTGGTTCCTCGCCATGCTAGGCAGATACTCTCCGACTTCGGAAGAAACAGCGATCCTATTGACATTAGCCAGGACCCCGAAGGGACCTGTTGCCCAGGACGCGAGACTAGGACGTGTTAGTAGGTCTTGGCCAGTATAGAACCTGGCCCTGATGCCTTGGAAACACCTCTGCGTCCCATTTCTCTGTCTTCTTCTTCTTCTTTCGTTCGCCTAAAATATGTTTATAACTGCAATGTTGTCTCTTGTATGAATCTAACAGTCTTTTTTAGTTCATTCAGCGGTCCATAGAGTTTATCTTCCACTGTTGTCTCTCTAGGCCAGAAGGTTCGCCTGGATATGTTGTAGTTTGGGCAATCCTGGAGTATGTGCTCTGCTGTCTGCGACGCCAAACCACATGTGCACATGGCTGAGTCACCAATCTTGAATTTTGTATACATGTGGTTGCGTAATCTATTGTGTCCTGTTCTGAGGCTGCAGAAGAATGACCTGTTCTGGTCTGTCCATAACGTGGTAGTCGTCTTGAGTAAGGTTTGGTGGCCTTCTGACTGATTTGATCATTCTTTTCTTTGGTGGTATGTAAATAGGCACATCTGGTTGTTCTTCTTGTGCTCCTTCCTTAGCCAATTCGATCAGCTCTGTCGTTCTCCGGGGATTCCACAGTGGGATGGTATCCACTGTATGGTGATCTACGCTGACTGCTAAGTTCAGAAAGCAGTGTCCTCAGAACTGGCAATTTCCCAGACAGGAGCGCCTCTATTACGGATTTTGCATCTGTAAATATCACCACAGGTTGTGTATGATGGCTGGTATTTTGTAATTTCTCTGTGGCTATATTGATTGCCTCAATTTCAGCATCATAATTATGGCAGTACTTTCCTGTTGGAATTCTGGCTGTGTCTCTAGTATTATTTGGGTATTGTATATACACTCCCGCTCCTCCATTTCGAACAGTATTTTGTGCTGACCCATCTGTGTAGACTCGGATCCAGAGGTCCTGTGGGTATTCGTCATCAAGGAAGCTGAGAGTGGCTGTTCTGCGCAGTACACTGTTCTGTTCTTCTTGTCCAATATTCCTCTCACTTTTGACTGGATTTGTAGCGATATTCTATGTTCATCTTTCCACGGGGTTCGCTCTGGAATAGTTGTCAGGGGGATATCAACTGTGGGAAGATCGATGGTTTCTCTGCAGAGTTGTTTGGCCTGGTGGATGAAACTACTTCTTTTCAACCGCCCCATAGCTAGGTTTTCAAATCTGTTCTTCATAGGGTGGCCTGGCAAGCTGAGAAACTTTCTGCTTGTATTAGTGTTTTTGTATCTCTGTCTATTTAAAATATACTATGGAGTGTTCTTTGCTTTCTTTATTTGAGTCATTTTACTCAAGATTTCATCGGTCATCCATATTTTTTTTAATGCTTGTAAATTCCATTAAATTACAGATAATGGGTGGGGGGGGGGGGAATACATATTTCCAAGGAAAGAAAAAAAAAGGGGGGGGGGGGATAAGTCAGGAAGGTAACTTTCGCTATGCAGTGCTTATCTGAAAAGGTTATTCTGCATATCTAAATTCCTCTTTCTAACTCCTGGGAATACCAACCGGCAGCTACGTCTTATCTTTCAACGAGCCATTTCTTGGCTGTTTCTTTCATGATCCCGGGACTGTTTCTTCATTCAGCATATACGAAACATTTGTCCCGAGTTCTCTCTCTTGGATCTGGAGTGTAAGGGATCTGAACCTGCACCCATAACTAAACAGCAAAGTGAGATAACTCGACTTCTCACACTACATCACCAGTATGTGTCCTGCCAACTCGCGTAGGCGATCATGTCTCTCCGGAGATCTCGGTCATTGGGGTTCTGGATCAATTTTACTGACGATATTCCTCCATGCCAGCATCCCAGGCCATTCCAGCAACGTTTCTCCCACTGATCTTTCTAATCACCATCTTCTTGTTAGATGATGTTTGCCTATTTCTTATAGTTGAACCCAAGCGTAGTCTATACACACTACGTCTAGTAGCACTGGGCTGAATTTTGCGTATGGATTAGCTTTCCCTATTACCAGTGTCCCTCGCCATCAGGCGAATCCACTCCAACTTCTGAGGTACTTGTAAGTCACCAGTTTAGTCCAACTGACCGGTGTAGTTGTCAATCCGCTACCTCTGCATCAGCACACCGGATATTTAAGAACCCGCGTTCTAATCCATTCGGCCATGGTGACCTCCTGGTGTGTTATTTGATACACTCGGTAAATAGCTTAATACACAGTACGTGGTTTGATATATACGGTCAATAGCTTAACACGGTACGTGGTTTGATATACGCGGACAATAGCTTAACACACAGTACGTGGTTTGATATACACGGACAATAGCTTAATACACACAATACGTGGTTTGATATACACGGACAATAGCTTAATACACACAATACGTGGTTTGATATACACGGACAATAGCTTATCACGCACAGTATGTGGTTTGATATACACGGACAATAGCTTAACACACGGTACGTGGTTTGATATACACGGACAATAAGCAAGCACACAAGCAAGCTGTGTAGACACAAACAGTCAAGAGGCTAGGTCGACACCGAAGCTGCACCAGCCAGACATTACAAACTCTGACACAATTGATGATAATCGCAGAACCCCACTGTTGGCTGACTATTGATCTAACCACTAAACAACCACGGTTCCTATCTGATATACCCTTTAACTTTACGAATATAACCAGCCAAAATTGTATACATAAACCACAGGTTAACATCACTGAATCATGTTCTTACATGTAACAGCGTTGCTCGGCAGCACGAATTCTGATAAATCAATTATAATTATTTCGTCGGGCAGTCATCTTCTTTACAATCTAGCACAACAGTCCGATTTAGACATCCTAACAGAAGATCCGCGAAAGAAACAATCCATTACAGGCGATAAATTATCCACTCGGAGACGGGACAATAACCGCCACACTGCACTGTGTGTAAATTAAGTTATATTCTGGCAAATGGTACACAGCCTTGACCCACGAGTTGACGTCACAGGCGTGTATTCCTGACGAAAGACCTTGCAAACACCCACGGGCTTCCCCCAACCTTGCCCTCACGCACGTCCTGTCTTGTATCTTGCCTGGAGTTACGTTTATATAGTCACATGGCAAAGTGGTTAGCGCGCTTGTTTGCTTGTTTACGAAGATAACGGTACGGGTTGAATCCCCTGTAGTGTTAAGAATCTGTTTTATTGTTTTTCATCGACCAGGATGGTGGCGGGGTGGTGGTATAAAGTTGGCAGCCGAGTTGGCACGACAGTCAGCTTCTGATCATCAAAAGTTGTAAACACCCCCACTCACCTCCTAATGTACCTTCTTTACACTCTCAGGGGCAGGCCCGCCCGGGTCGTGAGCCCCAGCCGTTTTTCTCTTATCGTGCGTAGACATCTTCAAGACATTTATGATCGTACATTTGCCTTATCGACATCGCTCAGTATGTCTGCCCAGAAGCTATCCCACCCTCGGAGGACGAACATTGGGCACCCGGTCCACATACTAGCATTGACACTGCACCGTGACTGACAGCGCCACCCAAAGCCAGTTTCTTCTCCCTGCAGTTGGCCTCAGACTTCACATCCGCTTTAGTGGCTAGCTATGATCCATCAGTAGACGGCGTAGCTAGCATGTTGCCTTCCCCGTTCACAGCTTGCGGATCAATGTTTTAAAAGGAACGCTTAACTCTTCACTGCCACCAGGGGTGGGTCATGTTGCTCGCATGTCAATTACGCAGCTGTCAGATAAAATATTCTACTGCGAACTTGATTCAGACAAGAGAGCTGGCAGTGGCTCGAAAGAGCGGTTCAGAGACACCCTGAAAGTTCCGACGAGAAACTTGACAACTGGAAAAGCCATGCAGTAGATCGCTCTGCTTGGTGTCGTTGGATTCCTACGCGCCTTTAGAACACGTAAGGACCGAGGTAGTGTCACGAAAATCCAAAGTGGAGTTAATACCATCTGATCGACAATCAACATACCTTCTGCCCGCATTGCAACAGGCATATTTGGGCTCCGATTGGTCTTGAGTTGAGACAAGAAACGATATCACAACATTCGGTAAATTTCCATACGCGCTGGGTCTCCATCTTCAACAACCAGTGAAGAGTGCCAATATTAATGGTGCCAATTAGAGTCTGATTGTGTGTCCCCATGACCCTTTCTGAGAGAACGGAGTATAGACCGGATCCTCAGGTCACACCTTGCGGCACTAAGCCATGATGATTCATCTCTTCTTCCACACACTAGACGTGATTCCAACGAGCCCTAACCAGATGTGCCTTATCGTGCACCTATACCCCACCTATCAGTGAAAAACCTGGCAAATCTGTCGGCATTCCCGTCTCCCAACCCAAAAATATTTCGTGCAGATAAGATCAAATTATCGATCACTGTCTTTGGTTTGCTTCCTAACTGAAGCACGTACTCTGCACGAAACATGTTTACTTCACCCTACCCACCATGCCCGCGGAGTCCGTTACAATCACGTGCTGTGTGCCCTCCGCCAAATTTAACATCACCGTAACTGTCTCCACCTCCATTCTCAGACTTGACGTCGTGGTATCACATGCCAGACTTTCCCGGACTAAACACTGCCCATTCTGAGACTAGACGCCGTGGTATCACATGCCAGGCTTTCCCGGACTAAACACTGCCCATTCTGAGACTAGACGTCGTGGTATCACATGCCAGGCTTTCCCGGACTAAACACTGCCCATTAACCTTAGCTATGACACGTTGGTCTAGTTAGCTGAACCAGTTCTGCAATGACAGACAGATAGCGGTCATACACATGTCCATGTATTCGCTACTGATCTATATATAAGTTATCTTTATTCAGTGCCTAACCGGATGGGGTGGGCGATCATGCTTCTCCACAAATTGCGATCTTCGACCTCATTGATCAGTTTGTGTGGTGACTCTCTTTCGTGCCATGACACAAGACTGTTAAGAATTTTCTCATGCTGTCTTCCTCTATCTCTCTTTTCACAAACCTTTCCGCTTGTCATATGGTCCAGTTTTTGTCTTCTCATTATGTGACCAAAAAATGATCACTGCTTCTTTCTGATGTTTGTGATACGTTGGCTCTGCGACTGAGCTTCCTTCAAAATGTCCAGGTTGCTCATTTTGGCTGTCCAATTAATTGTCAACATTCTTCGGAAGTCAAGGGGAAACTACCGCTATTATTTCCCAAGACAAATCATACCTCTCAGCAAAACTGATAAAGATAATGCGTTAATGCGGGTCTCTTAATGTGGATCCTCTTCGTCCGGTGGGGAGCATCGTATGCTACAAAAGGCAAATATTGCCGATGGCTGTCAAGTGTTTGGCTTTCACAATTTCTAAGCCATGACATTTGAACTGGGATGACCAGTTTCATTCCCCATCGCTTTAATTCCCAGACGACTCCCAGACAATTATGAAAATTGCCTGATACCCACATTATATGAATCTGGGTGGGTTCAGAGGGAAACATGGCTCTGTCTCTACTGAAGATTAAATCCTGGCTACTATTTTGGCAGGCAATCACGTTAACCAACATGAAACTTGTGCGCAATAGTTAGATATAGTGTGTTCTATTGTCAATTATAATTTTCTTAATTTGACCTGGTTCCCAAGTCGACTCAGCCTAAACTGGGTACCAGGAAATGCAGTGGGAAGCAAAGACGACTGGCTGCATACAGACACATCACCCCGCCTCCCCCCGAGTACTGATTGGTCTATACAAGTATAGCGCTAGGACCATTTGTCCAACGGGGTTTAAATTGTGTAAAAGGATCATTGTGTTTACTACTGACGCTTTCCTTTCTTGCCATAGACCATACGTACATTCAGTTTTCGATATTGACTTATAGAGCCCTTAGCCAAATACAGTTTAGGGATCCATTTTAAAATAAATACTCCTTAGCAAGGTGGAGAAAGGAATGTTTCGTGTGGAATGGCTCTCGTCGCTTCAGAGGTCACAGATCGTGAGAATTGTTTGGATATTTTGCCCTGGCGATGCGGGTATACGGGGGAATGAACAGGCTGATAGGCTAGCAGGGAATGCACTTCTTGGTGGAATTTTGCTTATGGACAAGGGGGAGGTGATCGTGCGCTTGTGGGACCAGGTGGAGAAGGCGGAGGAACAGAATGAGAACTCATATGTGGAAAGAATGAGATTGCGGGGGATCGGTAGGGGTTCTGGAAGAATCTCAAAACTGAGAGGAAAGACCAGGAGAACTTGTAATCAGATGGCGGTGGGAACGATTAGTAGTATGAATCTTCGCTGTCTGTTGATCGAGGGGACGGAGCACGTATGGTAATGTCCTGAGTGCAGTGATGTCGGTTCTTGACTCAACTCAACATAAATACTGCAAAAGGTTTCACAAAACGGTCTGTATTTTAACTATTTAGAATTAATACACAGGTATTAGTTGATAATTTAACGCATTGACGAGTATATTACATATTTAGCATATACAAGTAGTTTCCCACATATTTAGTATATACAAGTATTTTCCCTCATCTGTATCATAGATTGTAATGCAATAAACTACTTATGGGGTAGCGTTGGCATAGTGTTCAGCATTCATCACATGGTTTAGAGTGTTATGAAGATCTAACATTTCACACCCATAAGGCAATACTTGCTTTGGATACCTTACTTATCATTCTACTAATAGTAAACAATGCTTACTTCTCTGTTGAGACAGAACTTTAGAGTCATTATTTGTCTTGAGCTTAGATTGGCTGCTGAAGTTTGCATGATTCCCGCTTCAGTGCTAACACAATGTAAACGTTAATATATCCGTATACGCACTGTTACATTGTTAATCGTCTGGCAGACTGAGTTATTACTCTCTAATCCCATGAACTAGCATTGATTTGGGTAAGCTGAGCCCTAAAAATTTGTTTGCATCCATCGGGATGAGGTTATTGTGGAGACTTTAATCGTAAACAATTAGCTCTTGGTTGGTAATGTTTTCTCTCAACACTTAAACCTAATGCCAGAGGAAGTGTACAGGTTCAAGTCTCTCTCTCTCTCTCTCTCTCTCTCTCTCTCTCTCTCTCTCTCTCTCCCTCTGTGTGTGTGTGTATATATATATATATATATATATATATATATATATATATATATATATATATATATATATATATATATATATATATATGTGTGTGTGTGCGCGCGTGTGTGTGTATGGTGAGCATACATGAAATTATTTACACAATACTCTTTAAATACAAAATGTTTGCATATCCTTTACAGGACATCGCTGTCAACATAAGCATCTTTCAGCTGATTGTTGATTTCTTGGCAAGATTACGCTCAGTTGTTCGCCATTGCTTTCTGAGCGGCCGGCTCACCTATCATACCCCGTAAGTTATCGACGCGATTCGAACCACTGCTGATTCTCACCGTCGTCACGTTAATTACGAGAGTATACGAGATTACGGGGAAAAGTTGCTAACCTCTAGGCCTGGAAGCCGGCCTTTAAATACGATCGTACACAATACATTAGGCCTCTCAAGATTGGAAGGCCTTACGCTGTAATGCATTTAGGTTGAGCACAAATTTGCATTGCATGCACAGTCCTATATAGGTAAATTCTTTCTAAACCGTGGTTAGTATTGTATTTATACGATTACTGAGTCATTGACTTGCAGACGTAGATTACAAGTACCTGAAAAGCCAGAGTGAGTTTGTCTGTTGGCGAGGGACACTGGTAATAGGAAAAGCTAATCCACTAACACAAATCAGTCCATTATACTAGAAGCAATAGCACGTATGTGGACTATGCTTGGGTTCAGATCCAACCAGCGCACACACAAACAGAATAATGCCTGGTTTGATTGGGATCACGTGGTTTCCTAGACTGAACATGTGTTCTTGATACCAGCCAGAACTCCCCCATTGAGTCGATCTTCTCTGTCCTACCTGGAGATTGCACATGCTCTGGTGGAACAGCTGTGTTCTGTACTTCAATGACGATGCCTTGCCGTGTGCACACAACCTTTTTGGTCTGGGTAAACAAGTACATGTTGTCACTAACAGACATGAAGCGCGCTTAGATCATTGCTCATTTCAGATCGCACGTAGATCATTGCTTTTTACTAGCACAGATCATGCATCATCATCGTGTGAAATGTCGATAAGCGTATACGGTCATGTTTCGCCATCTCACTCATTCACCAGAGTCGTGGATCAGATGAGTGTTCTTGTCTCGACCATACCACGTGGCCAAGCCATCCAGGTTTTTACTTCTCTGCCTTCCCATCGATCTTGCCAGTTGTCATAAAGTTCTCCAGTTTATTTCTTCTCATAACGTGTCCAACAAATGTTGACTGTCTACGTCTAACTAATTTCTCTAATCAGTGTACGATTTTTATTTGTTTCTTGTAGGACTTGGGCATTGATTTTTCTTTCTGTCCACAGATCATTACTTATTTCAATAAAATAAAAGTGTGTTCTGATAATCAAGTGTTGACCTAATATGCTTTAGCGATACAACTGTCTTGTGTAGCTGGCGGGCTCGTATACTTAGCGTGTCGTCTCATATATTCCTATATTCGACGTTGACAGCAGAAGATATTCAATACTTTGTCCCTGGCTCTGCTGGTACACTTTAGCAGACTTCTTTTCGTCCGTCTCTTCATGCTGTCTTCTAGCTTGTTGTCGCTCTGGCTCGTATTATTTGCCTTTGTTCTCCAGTGCAGTTAAGACAGGCCATGTCTTTGAATGTTTCATGCAAAATCGTGTTGCTCGCCATTTCTTCTGTCTCGAACCAAGTTAATCTAAAACTCAATTACAATCTGACGTAGGCGCAATAATTGATTTTAAATGCCGTGTTCACAGTATAATGGTTTCGTGTTGTTTCAACAAATACAAATGACGTACGTCAACCCAAGGATTTCACTTGTGTCAATCCCCTTATCTCTGATTTCATCCGTGACACAGTCCGTGCGTTCACCGAGTTACCCAGGGCTGTAACTCATGATATGCTGGCCGGCTTTGCCCAGTCACACCCTCTCATGGTATGTATGTGTTTATGCAAAATACATTACAGCCGGATTATTTCATGTTTGCTGATATCGTCAGATTAATAATACACAGCGAACCAAGAATGAACAGAAAGTTACCATAGAATACGTCAACAATGATAATAACACCAATGATTTCTGGTGTTCACTAGATAATTTCCCTTTCTCTTTTCTGTTTTAACTCGTAATGAACACGAAATATCCCATTACGTTTGACAAAAAATATCAGCTCTGAGTGTACACATATTGACAGAAACAGTCTTGACACGCTAATGTCGGAGACTGAATCTAGTTAGAGATCGAGTTATTCTTCATACGAAATCTAGCAGCGAACCAACCAGTGTAAAAATAAGCAAACAAATTAAAAATCGTTCAGTTCATTATACGATATCTAGCGTTAAATCAGCTAGTCTAAATTAAACACAAGAGTTAAAATCGTTCTTTATACCAAATATAGCGTTAAACCAGCCAGTGAAAAACTAACAGATTAAAATAAACAGACGAGTTAACGGGA
Source organism: Cepaea nemoralis (assembly GCA_014155875.1). NCBI lineage: Eukaryota > Metazoa > Mollusca > Gastropoda > Stylommatophora > Helicidae > Cepaea > Cepaea nemoralis. Next base: position 72,850 of record JACEFZ010016840.1, on the reverse strand, counting down.
AGATACATTTAGTTATAATTAGCTTGTTTAACATGTTTAATCTGCCGAACAAAGATGTCTCTTTCTCAACTCAGGGTAGTCGCCAATACAATCCCATCTTTGAAGGAAGATGTTCAGCCCCGTTCAAGTGTCTGTCTATCGACATTTTATGAGGTCGTTATGGTGATTCCGTTCAGCATGTACTTGCGGATGTACTAATCCTTATTTCTCTTACGTGTCTTCGCTCAAGATGCGAACAGTTTCACGTTGCTTTTATCATTAACTGACTAGCACTAGTAGTTATATATTGCATGATATCATAAAGTAACTACTTAATAATAACTATACAATAATTTAACAAACCTTACAGTAATATCACACGAGAAATATAAACAACGAGCACTGAATTCATAAATAATTTATCGGAAACATTACCTCAGCACGATACACTCCTCGGGCAGCGAATGTAGCGACACGCCACGCTGTATTTCTGTCCACACGTGATATCACTGGGACTTCCCTTTAGACTACCATAAGGACAATCACCACAGATTCGTATTACATGTTATTTTTAGCGTTGCACCATCTTTTATACGTTGCGTGTGCTAACTAGGTCACGTAATGTGCTAGCCTTGTCTGGTGCGTGCTAGTTTGTATCGGTTTCATAAAGTTCCCTGATCGATATTGTCAACACCGCGCACGTGCTTTCTAAACCCTGCCCCACTACACTAGTTTAGTGCTGAGTCATGGCAATACGATTATTATTACTGGTGGTTTTATACGTCATTTATTACGACTACATCATCTCAGTGTTGACATTCTTCAAAACAATGTATTGTCAAACAATGTATTATCTTATTGAATTTAGACTCAGATGCCGCAAACACTATTTTGCACGATTTATTGCCTGGCAAGATGGCGAGGTGCAGCGAACTATGCCAGGCAATAAGTCGAACAATATATTGTTTGAGCCTTCTGTGTTTAGATGTCATTGTTCTTGTCTTTTATCACGCTTAGAGAATAATACCTCAGCCATCTCACGCCACGCTGCTCTATGAGCTCTGTCACTGTTCTTGTCTGTTATCACGCTTAGAGAATAATACCTCAGCCATCTCACGCCGCGCCGCTCCATGAGCTCTGTCACAAATAAACACACATAGTATTGTTTGGCGCTCATAGAAGGAGAACGATCGAAGTAGAGATTAGAGGACGCAGTAGACAACATAAAATCTGAAAGCTATAGTTACCTACCGGGATTCGAACCTGTCACCTTCAAATGACGACGGCACCTCGCTGCAAGAACAAGTGTACTTCGACACTTGACCAACTAGACACTCCATGGTCATATGTCGAAATACACTTGTTCCTGCAGCGAGGCGCCGTCGTCATTTGGAGGTGACAGGTTCGAATCCCGGTCGGTATTTATAGCTTTCAAGTTATGTTGTCTAGTGCGTCCTCTAATCTCTACTTCTTTCTTCTCCTTCTATGAGAGCCAAACAATACTATGTGTGTTTATTTGTGAACTGTCATAGTGGACTCAAAGGTTTCCCTAATTGATTTCCTATGCGCTATATCGGTTGCTATCTCCAGCAGTTCCCAGAGGTCGTATTATTCATCTCAATTTCTAATTTTCTATTCCATGTCTTGTATCCCCCCCCCCCACCCCACCTCTTCCCCGATTTATTCGTGCCGCCGTGAGTTAAAGAGATAGGACGTGCAAGTGATCAAACATTCATAAGTTCTCTGTGTGTCAGCAGATAGGACGTGCAAGTGATCAAACATTCATGTGTTCTCTGTGTGTCAGCAGATAGGACGTGCAAGTGATCACACATTCATGTGTTCTCTGTGTGTCAGCAGATAGGACGTGCAAGTGATCAAACATTCATGTGTTCTCTGTGTGTCAGCAGATAGGACGTGCAAGTGATCACACATTCATGTGTTCTCTGTGTGTCAGCAGATAGGACGTGCAAGTGATCACACATTCATGTGTTCTCTGTGTGTCAGCAGATAGGACGTGCAAGTGATCACACATTCATGTGTTCTCTGTGTGTCAGCAGATAGGACGTGCAAGTGATCAAACATTCATGTGTTCTCTGTGTGTCAGCAGATAGGACGTGCAAGTGATCACACATTCATGTGTTCTCTGTGTGTCAGCAGATAGGACGTGCAAGTGATCAAACATTCATGTGTTCTCTGTGTGTCAGCAGATAGGACGTGCAAGTGATCACACATTCATGTGTTCTCTGTGTGTCAGCAGATAGGACGTGCAAGTGATCAAACATTCATGTGTTCTCTGTGTGTCAGCAGATAGGACGTGCAAGTGATCAAACATTCATGTGTTCTCTGTGTGTCAGCAGATAGGACGTGCAAGTGATCAAACATTCATGTGTTCTCTGTGTGTCAGCAGATAGGACGTGCAAGTGATCACACATTCATGTGTTCTCTGTGTGTCAGCAGATAGGACGTGCAAGTGATCAAACATTCATGTGTTCTCTGTGTGTCAGCAGATAGGACGTGCAAGTGATCACACATTCATGTGTTCTCTGTGTGTCAGCAGATAGGACGTGCAAGTGATCACAAACATGCATGTGTTCTCTGTGTGTCAGCAGATAGGACGTGCAAGTGATCACAAACATGCATGTGTTCTCTGTGTGTCAGCACTTGTGTTTATGTTCTAGTAAAGCTGACCAAAATGTGCGTCTCGTGTTCGTTGATTTACTCATTGTATTTTTATAGCTTTACTGTTTATTTTTCCCGCTTGCTTTGAACTAAAGCATAGTCTATACATGGGCTACTCCTAGTGCACCGGATTGATTTGTGCGTGTTGATTATCTTCTTAACATCTTCTTCTTCTTCTTCTTCTTCTTTAGCGTTCCGAGCCATTGAGGTTCTTTGCTGCAAATACAATCCGTCTCCATTCGTCTCTCTGGTGGACCTTCTCTTGCCAGTCGTTGATTCCAAGTGCTTGTAGGTCTGTACATGTATTATCTCTCCACCGCCTTCTTGGTCTACCTCGGGGTCTACGATCATTTATTTCCTGAGTGTAAGCGAGTTTTGTTTCCCTATTATCTTCCATTCTTTCTATATGCCCCAGCCATTGTAGTCTATTAGCCTTCATGATACCAGTGATTAGCGGGGACTTAAACAGATCATAAATGTCTTTGTTACTTCTTCTTTTCCACTCTCCACTTTGTGTATCCCTAATGGGTCCAAAGATGCGTCTTAAAATTTTGTTCTCAAAGGTTTGTAACAAGGCTTCGTCTCCTTTCGTTGTACTCCAGGTTTCAGAGCCATACAGCACAACTGGTCTGATCAGTGTTTTGTATATTGTGATTTTGGTGTTACGAGATAGCGCCTTTGATTTTAGTAGATGTTGTAGTGCATAGTATATCTTATTTCCAGAGTTGATTCTAGCTTGTATTTCTTCCCTTATGATGTTGGAGCAGTTGAAGATTGTACCCAGGTATTTGTATGTTTCCGTTCTTTTAATGGTCATATCATCTATTTGTATGTGGCCAGAGTTTCTAGCCATTCCGTCTCTTGAAATTACCATATATTCTGTCTTATCTTGGTTGATAACCAGCCCCATCTGTTGGGCTTTTCCCTTTAAGTGAGTCAATATTTCCAATGTCTTTTGTTCACTTTGCCCTATAATATCTATATCATCTGCATAACCAAGCAGCTTGGATGTTCCTCCAATATCACATTCCTCCTTTACCTTCCTTACAACTTTCTCTAGAGCCAGATTGAAGAGTAGCGGCGATAGTGCATCACCCTGTTTCAAGCCAGATGTTATTTGGAAGGGGTCTGATTTCCTGCCTTTATATGTTACTATATTATAAGTATCTTCCATGCATAGTCTGGTCATGTTGATTAACTTCCTTGGTATTCCAAATTCCTGCATAGCATTCCATAGACTATTCCTATGGACACTATCATAAGCCTTTTTAAAATCCACAAAAATGTTATGGAGATCTCTTTTATATTCCCAATTTTTCTCGGCTATTTGTCGTAAGATAAATAACTGATCTATTGTTGATCTGTTTTGTCTAAAACCCGCCTGGTAGTCACCTAATATGTCTTCTGAATATGGTTTTAGTCTATTTAGTAATACTGCGGATAGTATCTTATAGCTTGTGGACAGTAGTGATATTCTTAACATAGACGCCGTAAATAAAATACTGCACGATTTCTTGTCTGATATAATTCACTGCGTCTCGTCAGGTGCATACTGCATATGTACATATCATGTTATGTGGAACAATGAATACTACTTTGACTGAAATATGATGTACATCGTCGCTAACATTGCGCGAATGTGTAGAACGTTATATCCACGGAAGTCTAACAATTAGCATGAAGCAGTGGCGTCACTGGGGTTGGTGTCACCCAGTGCGGTAAACTCTTGGTGTCACCCCTCTAAACTTTCACCATGGTCTTCTTCCGAGTGTTCCTGTTCCATATATAATCGCATATAGTAATGTTTGTAAAATAAGTCAAAAAGTTAATAAGGACATAAGAAAGAAAACAAATTGAACAATATAACTTCAATACTTCAGGTAAAACATAAATAAAGAACTTCGACAAACTCGGACAAAGTTAAATTTTTGTTATTTAACATTAAAATTTCTGTTATTTAAAATTAAAAGTTTCCCATCCTGGTCTTCAAAGCTGCAAACCTGTCAATCACATCATCAAAATCAATATCTTTCACCATATCACTTTCAATTGATAATATAGCCAGATCAGAAAGTCTTGACTGTCCCATGGTTGATCGCAAATAGTTCTTTATAAGTTTCAGTTTTGAAAATCTCCTCTCACATGAAGCCACAGACACACAGATCGTAAGAAATAGTTGTAAGCTTAGTGAGAGTATTGGGAGAGATTCAAGGAAATCCCAGTCAACTGTGAATTTTAAAATATCAAATATTGACCAGTCTTTGGCTTTGTGGATATCAATATCTGCTGCCTTCAGGTGTCTTCTCAGCCTTGGTATTTCTTTTAAAAGCTCTACTTCGGATAGCTCATCATAGAAAGTGGTCAATTTTGGAACTGACACCAGCAACTCTTCTTCAGTTGCTGATAGAAGACTCTTGGCTTGAACAGCCTCAAACATATTTGCTACTTCCTTGATCGCTGTTGATCTGGTCTGGAGTTCAGAATGAAAACGATCAATACACTCCAGCATCGCCCTATTGTTTTCTTCTTGCATAGTGAGTCCAGCATCTGAAGCATCTCTGAGTTGTTCCCCTGCCATTCTCTTCTTGAACCTTAATCTTCTCTCTACTGTTATTCCAAATTGGTCTGCTTTTAAAAGTGCCTGTTCAATTGCATGCTCCACTAAGTGACTGCGCTTCTCCTGCAGAAAAAGTCTTAATGCCTCTAACTTGGTCACTACTTTGTCAAGAGTTATGCAATTTTTTTTATTTTGGTGTCACCCCTTGATGGTGTCACCCGGTGCGGCCCGCACCCCCCGCACCCCACTAGTGACGCCCCTGGCATGAAGTCCTTCTGATTACATGGTAACGGCTGGAATCGAATTATACTGTAAAAAAAAAAAAAAGAAACGCAACATATTTAGTGTTACTTTTATAAAAGATATTAGCTGATTGGAAATCAGACAATATATCGACTGTGTCCATCAGGTCATTAACTTCTCGTGGTTACCTGAATTGTACTCACCTGATGATTCGTGAGGTTATGAATGAGGTCAAACTGAAAACACCATTTTTGATAATAACTCATGACAGGTTCATTATAATTCCGTGAAACTTACTGAACACAAATCTCTCACCATATTATTGAACGCCTATAAAAGATTTACGCTCCTAGAATAAATTCACTTGAAAATTCAATGCGCAAGTATGGCTCATATCTCTACAGAACAACGACTCATCATCATTGGACGTTTCCTGGCTAGGTAGTCACAAAGTGCAGTAGCCAGAGAATTTAATGTGGTTAGAAGCACCATTAGTCGCCTTTGGAGGCGATTAAAAAAAAAAAAACTGGCTCAGTGGCAGACCGGTAGAGCAGTGGAAGACCCAGAATCACAACTGCTGCCGAAGACCACTTCATACTGCTGCGTCACCTTAGGAATCGATTTGCATCTGCGTCCTTCTCAGTCCAGTCAATGCCAGGAACTACGTCGAATTTCAGAACAAACGGCCAGTAACTGGCTGCACGACGCTGGTCTTTTGACTAGAAGCCCATACAGAGGTCCTATTCTTTCGGACCGGCATCGACAGATCCGACTGCAGTGGACGAATCAGCATCGTCAAAATGTCGGTACATTTTTGCAATTGAAACTGCAATAATGTTGCGTTTCTTTTTTTCTGTTTATTTGTTTGTTTGTTTGTTTGTTTGTTTTAAAAGTTTATTAAATTCCTGTTCACCCCACACTGGTATGTTTTCGGCTACTTTATTTGCTATACAGTTTGGGTGGAAAAGAGAGATAATCACTCTTCAGGAATTCCTGTGCAGTCGACAGGTCATAAAACGTCGAATTCGGCCATCACGGAAGATTTGCTGATTAGCAATCACATAATCAATAAAAAAAATCTGCATTTCCAATAAAGCATTATATGAACAATATCATTGGCACCTTGCCGTCTTGACAGAAGGTAGTTTGTAAGGGATGGAGTTATTGTCTCTCCATAGCACAAAGCCTGGGCTAAAATATAGATATCATGTGTTGCCCATGCAGCATGATCCCTCTCTCGGCCTGCCTAGTTCACTCCAGAGGAAAGGTAACACCTCTGCATCTGGAACAAGACAAGCTGCAGAAGCTGCCGGATAAGCAAAGCAATGCTCTAATTGTCCGCCTGTCGGAGCTTCGATCCTAGACCAGCCGCCAACCAAGGCTTAGGGCCTGGTCTGCCCTACGATGACACTTTGTCTTTAGGTTGCATTTCCTCGCACCAGCGTAAGGCTTGTACCCTCCCAATTGCGCTCTTCCCCCCCCCCCCCCCCCCCCCCGAAGCCGTTGGCACAATGTGGGGTGTCGGGTTTGGTAAGCGCCGCCCAACGTTCGGCGCTAACAGAAAGCAGGTAGTACCGTCTACTGTTATACGGTGGCTCAGTCATATCTGACTAAGACCTGACACAAACGTGTCAGAACAATAATCTATTGCTTAAATACATCGAAGCATTACATATTAGTCGATTCCAGCCGTTACCATGTAAACAGAGGGACTTCATGCTAAGTGTTAGACTTCCGTGGATATAACGTTCTACACATCCGCGCAGTGTCAGCGACGATGTACATCATATTTCAGTCAAAGTATCATTCATTGTTCCGCTTAAAGTGATATGTACCTCTTCAGTGTGCATCTGACGAGATGCAGGAAATATACCAGGCTAGAAATCATGAAATAAAAGTCGCTTGTGGCGAAGTGGCCAAGCCGTTTAACTCGTGCTCCCAAGGTTGTGGGTTCGATTCCGGGCCGCGTCCTTCGGTTTACGAGTGAAATTTTTTCGGAGACTCCTGTGGGTCGTCGCTGAAAGCTACGGAGTTCGTGCTTTGTGCGACGCTTTCCGCGCTACGGAAAGAGACCGAGCCATGTGGGAAAAACCCGGTGCAATGAAGTCGACCCTGTCGACTTTTAAGCGATTTTTTTTTTCTGACGAGATGCAGCGAAATATGCCAGTGTGTTTGAATTACCTAAAGGAACACATTGTTTTTTAATTTATTTAATTAACTTTCCTTATTACCAATGTCCCTCCCCATCAGGCGAAACCACACCGACTTCTGAAGTAGTTGTAATTATCGTCATCAAGTCAAGGACGCTAAATCAACATTTTAGTCCAACTGAGCAGTGTAAGATTAAATCGCTACTTTGGCATCATCACACCGGAAATGTAAGAGCGGGCCCTCTTATTCATTCGGCCATGCTGATCTGCCCAGCTTTGCTTTAATTCCATCCATTTCATTTCTTACCCAACTCCAGCGTCTTTTCCTGTCCTCTTGTTTTGCTGGAGTCTGCCTAGTTTTCTTTAATTCTACACAAGTGATTTTGCCATATTAATTTAGTTTTCTATTTTGCACTCGCACCACTTAATGGCCGGTCTCTCTGGCGAAGGTGTTACACTTTCTCCGTAATCCCGTTTATCACGCAGTCTCGTAGCAGGGCGAGAGCTGGGAGCGGTTCGACCCCCGCTGGTGACTTGCGGGATAACTGAGCCGGCCGCTCAGAAAGTAATGGCAAACTACTGAGCGTAATCTTGCCAAGAAATCAACATACAGCTGAAAGATGCTGATGTTGACAGCGATGTCCTGTAAAGGATATCCAAAACAACCACATAATGGCCGGTCTCTCTGGCCGAGGGTTACAACACTTTCTCCGTAATCCCGTTTATCACGCAGCCTCGTAGCAGGGCGAGAGCTGGGAGCGGTTCGACCCCCGCTGGTGACTTGCGGGATAACTGAACCGGCCGCTCAGAAAGCAATGGCAAACTACTGAACGTAATCTTGCCAAGAAATCAACAAGCAGCTGAAAGATGCTGTTGACAGCGATGTCCTGTAAAGGATATGCGAATTTAAAAATAAAAACTCAAAAAACCACATAATGAATGTTTGTAATTTGTTAGTAATTGTTATAGTCTTTAACCTGATGTCTGATGCCATTTTGACAATGTTGGTATGGTTTGTAAAGGACCAAATCCATCGCACATTTGAATAATAATTTCATAAAACCCCGTTTCCTCCCATATATAACACTAGGATATTCTCAGCACAGTGCACGAAACTTCACGACATTGGTGATAATCACAATGGTGAAAGCGCCTCTCTGAAAAGAAAAAAAAACAAACAAACAAAAAAAGCAATTGTACTTAGACACAAGTTCAACAAGACTTCCCCTAAAAAGTCATCGTTGTTAGCCAGGTCTATAAACTACATGAATCCACAACTGTCGAATTGGGACAGAATTCGTTCTAGCGACTGAAATCACACCACAGGTTTCAGAAATGTATATTAACCAAGCATAGGTCAAATAAAGGTCAAATAACAAACACATCTACACTGAACGGTAATGCTAGGTGTAGTATATTATAAACATTTAAAGAAGAGTTACGACTGGTTGGTTCATTTGTGTTGATTCATTACACATAAATATACATTTGGCTGAGTCATTGAGGCCAATGGAGTAGTATGAGAAATAAAATCGCAGACACGTATCATCAAACTAAGAAGCCCAAGAAAGAAGTGGAGATTAGAGAGCACAGCAGTCAATGTGAAGCTTGACCACTTCAGCGACCACACTGGGAGTTGTACACCGAGATTCCAAATGACGATGGTCCATTGATGGAGGAATCTGTTCTATTTCTGACCGTCGAGAGATTTTAACGTGCACGTGGATCCGCCTATTTGTCCGCACTTCTTTGAGAAAGCTTGGCGTCCGATTCATTGCCCCAGAAACAAGGGGATGGAATGTATCCCTTCCTGGGTTCATTCTTTTTTTTTTAAATAGACAGCTTGACTATTACTCGGTCTACATTAGTAATCCGTACACGCATACGCTTTCTACTTTAAAGAATCGCTCCCTTCTCCCGGTCTACTTTAGTCACACGTACCGGGTCTACTTTAGTTTCTCGTCTTTGTCTACTTTAGTGACGGTTCCTGTCTAATTTAGTGACGAGTATCCTGTCTACTGTAGTGATTAGCACTCAGTCTACTTTAGTGGCTCGACCTGACGCGGGATCCGTGATGCAAGCAACGAACGTTCTTCCTGGTGCTATAGCAGGATCCGTGATACAAGCAACGAACGTTCTTCCTGGTGCTAGCTGGATCCGTGATGCAAGCAACGAACGTTCTTCATGGTGCTAGCGTGATCCGTGATGCAAGCAACGAACGTTCTTCCTGGTGCTAGCTGGATCCGTGATGCAAGCAACGAACGTTCTTCCTGGTGCTAGCGGGATCCGTGATGCAATCAACGAATGTTCTTCCTGGTGCTAGCTGGATCCGTGATGCAAGCTTTTTTTTCCCCAGGTGATTAGTCTGTGTCAGACGTGGACTATCATGGGCCTCCATTTCTCTCAGCCCTTTGAAATTTGTATAAAATTGTGGTTGCTTATCTGATTTAATGTCACACAAAAATGTTGGTGTGTACCAAACATGGTACACAATCAAATGAACAAGTATTATAATGTAAATGTCCATTCACTGAGCATTGACATTTGCTGAAGATACCGTGTACAGAAACACATATCACGATGACGACATATCGCCCTTCTGTCAAAATATAAGGTCACATTTGGCGATATATTAGCCTTCAAAACTGAATTAGTTATATTATTATTTGTCACTCAGCCGTTTAAGCTTTCAACATACACCTTTCTATATCTTCCTTTGCCTTTCTTGCTCATAGGTAGAGCGTTACGATTTACCCATATCGCTGCTTAGCCTTCGTTGGATTTCCATTGATGTCCAATGAGTAAAATGACTCAACGAAAGAAAGCAAGGAACAGTCCAGAATATATATCAATAGACATAAATAGGTCAAATATATAGGGCTGCCAAAGAAGCGTGGATTCAGAGATAATATAAGGAAATAGAGGATCTATAAATAAAATACAACTCAAAATTATCGCATAGAAATATAGAAATATTTTTAACCAAAAACAAACAAAAAATATAACAGAAAATGGTTGTATCAGTGGAAACAATGGAGATTTCATAGTTGATAATACTGATATAATAGAATAATGGACAGAATACACGGAATATTTATTGTGAAATAAAAGGTGTAGTTAACCAACAGTGTACACGTCTTAAGATGGACCAAACATATTTAAGGCTGATGTAGAGAATTATATTTAAAATATAAACAAAGAATGTCTACAGGTCCTGACAAAATAACAACGGAACTGATCAAATCCTTATCCAACTTTGGCACATATATTATCACAGAATTATGTAATGGTGTATATAATACTGGATGCATCCCTAAGTATTTGACAGCATCCATTTTCATCGCACTACCCAAGCAGCCAAGAGCTATTGATTTTTAAAATTACAGAACTATTAGCTTAATGAGCCATATAACTAAGATACTCTTCAAGGTAAGACAAGAAAGAATTCAAATTTACAAACAGATGAGGAAGTAACTCAAGAACAATTTGGGTTCCGCAAAAACAGCGGCACCCGTGAAGCAATAATCTGTTTGAACAGGCAGACAGATTGGCTGGCTCTGCAAAACTTTGTGGAGTATTGATGCATGATAAGGCAGACGTGGTTGCGGCCTTATGGGAGCACGCACGTGTACACCTAGGAGGAGCATATGGATCGCCATGGTCTGGCAAGAATGCGACATCGTGGAGTGACGAGGGGATCTGGCCGATGCTCGACGCTTAGAGGAAAGGCGAGACGCACATATAATCAGATTGCTACTGGTACAATTGGGGTTGGAACTCTTCGCTGGCTTCTGAGGATGGGGACGGAGCGCTTATGGGAATGCCCCGAATGCTGTGATGTCGGTTCCTAAATCAATCAATCAATCAATCAATCAATCAATCAATCAATCAATCAATCTGCTTGAAGATGTTGATTGAAAAACATATAGAAGTTCAGAACAATATGTACGTATGTTGTATCTACTGCAAATGTTACTAGCAGAAAGCGAACAAGGGTTAAAACCCTAGTCGAACAAATAAATAAGCATAGCGCAGAATGTGGCTTATATATTAATATTTTTTAAAAATCAAAAAAAAAATAGGATACTTAGCAATGGAGAGGCCATCAATGAACATCACAGTAAATGGAAAAATAATAGAAAAAGAAACAAATTTATCCTAGCTTATACATGCAATTATATATTATGGTAGAGTTGAAACATAAATGAATAAGAGAACAGAAGTGGCCAATAAGATGAAATTAGTATTAACATCTAGAGAGATTAAAGCGTTAAAAATGAGAATTGTCAAATGTTATGTATATTCAACACTATTATATGGCGCGGAAGGCTGACCTATAAACAAGCAAACTTAACTTTGGAATTTTAGAAATATGGTACTCACTTCCACACGCAGTAAACACGAGGTATGATCCCCGGGCACCGTGCGATCCCCTATGAGAACCACTGCATTAGACAAGATAGTTTCTGATACACGCAGCAGAATTATTCGTTTATTGCAAATGTCACGTCTCTAATTGCTCTAACATTTACACATGCGACTCGGTTCTACGCGCATCGCTGCACATACATGCCAACCTGCTTGTAACACAATTCCTGTGCTTATATGTTCAGGTGAATATCACATACTTGTCTGAACCTTTGTATTCAGCTGTCAAGAAGATTATGGCAGGCATTCATAACTACTAATAAACATAAAGTAAGACAGGAAGAGGGTGCAGACAACATCCGTTGGATTGGGAAAAAATATTAAGTCGCTTATTAAGCGTTCTTCAAAAGTCAGTACTTGGAAATTCGCTTGAAATTGTCTTTAATCTGATAATATTCCCTATATCGACTACTTATATTTATCTTGGTTATGGCGGTTTCCTCGTTTGCTTGCTTTCATAAATCTGGTCGCTTGTTCGCTTCTTGAATGTCATCGATTCGATGCTTGCTTTCATAAATCTGGTCACTTGTTCGCCTCTTCCATGTCATCGATTCATTGGTCGCTTTCATAAATCTGGTCGCTTGTTCGCATCTTCCATGTTATCGATTCATTGCTCACTTTCATAAATCTGGTCGCTTGTTCGCCTCTTCCATGTCATCGATTCATTGCTTGCTTTCATAAAACTTGTCGCGTGCCACATAGCAAGTGCCCAGATCACGCCATACAGAGGATGGAAGGAACTCTCAAAGTAAACAGTGCACGAAAACTATGGGATACGAATATAAGTCACACCAACGCTAGCGTGACAACGAAATCATTCGTTGTGCGACGATCAAGGTGAACGGGCGTGTATTGGATTTGGAGAACAACTTGGTGTGGATATTGGATCGTTGAAAGGCTAGCAGTGGACTCCAAGCTAAGAACAGCTAGAAGCATATATTGAGAACACCATGGATTCGAGAACGTCGGGCAAACTCTAGACAGAATCGAATCGGAGGAAGATGACAGCAAGGATGACCTGAAGGAACTGAAGAAAGAGAAGTATTACTGAGTGACGATAAGGAAAACTCGGAACAGTTTTAAATACAGAAAGGTTAGTGCAACGTTTATGTTAGATACCATCCCGGCAACAACGGGAAATCTAATGGTTCACAACAAAATGTTTTATGACTCTGTTAACTCCGTAATAAAGCGGTGTTAGATTTTCCTGAGATCCGATGTTTACTTCATATTTCAAGGTTATTCAGTGAATTCTTAAACTGTTGTCGTTACGCCGTTTTAATGAGCCAGTTCCTTTCGTAAGTTCAAATATATTCACATGGCAAAACACAGAGAAGAAGGACTTACGACATGGCATCGCGTGTCTGCTTCTTCCTTGTCATCGATTCATTGCTCGCTTTCATAAATCTGGTCGCATGTTCGTCTTTTCCTTGTCATCGATTCATTGCTTGCTGTGATAACTCTGGTCGCTTGTTCGCTTCTTCCATGTCATCGATTCATTGCTTGCTTTCATAAATCTGGTCGCTTGGTCGCCTCTTCCATGTCATCGATTCATCGCTTGGGAGTTGTTAACATCTGGTGGAGGTCAGCATGGCCGAATTAATAAAAGCACTCGTCTTACACGAGAACATCCTACACCGGACAGTTGGACTAAAATGTTGATTTCTCGTCCTTGACTTGTGGTCGTAAATTGCAATTACCTCTGAATCAGAGTTGGTTCACCTGATGGAGAAGGACACTGATAATAGGGAAAGCTAACTCCGGTCTACAGACATCTTGGTGCCTTGAATTTTACAGCTGTTCTCGAGTAATTTTGTGTTGCTGATGCCAAAAATGTAATCACATTTTTTCTATCAGCTCTAGATTTTGAGATAGCTAAGAATGACCTTCTTAGCAGAGCAGTTGTTATGTACAAGCCTAGAGTTCGGTGCCATCAGCGGCATTTTGGCTGTAATCTGTATTCATATTATATGTAATTACTATGCATTTATTGCCTTCATATAAAACACCAAAAATGTAATAACACTTTATCAGTAGCATTATTTTTATCTGTAGTCAATACACGCAAAAGCTTCTTTTTTTTTCGAGGACTTCCTGCAGTGTGATATGCCCGTTCTTGTCAGGGTCTTAAACTTGGCTCGCTAACCTAACACATGTGAGACAGTACAAGTACAACGTGATTTGACTTAAGACTCAACGACACAACGTTCAATGGATTTATTTACAGATCATATACAAGTACGATGATCACTACAAGATATACTTGATACTTCAAGACACTTACATACACAATACAGCTCACAGTCTATCTCTCAAGATGTCCAGACACTCGACTTTCAGGCACAGAAACCACACAACGCCTTTCTCTCATCATGCGTCCAGTCCAGTCCACGTCCCAGAGCCGTCTGCCTATAGCTCGCAACTTGCCTCCCACCTGAAGTGGCTTCACGAGGCATGCGTGCGTCTTGCGTCGTCCTTGCCTGACCGCTGGCCGTCTCGTCAGCCAGCAACCTTGCAGGCAGGTTACTGCTACTCGCCTGGCGGCGTAACGAAGTTACGGCATCCCTGCTGGGGACTAAGTCGCCTGGCGGGCGTAACGATGTCACTGCATCACTGCACTATTCTAGACCCTGACATGCTCCCCCGGCAACTTCATGACAGATGTCATCTTTCATGTATAATATATGTACATACTGGGTTAATATTTTAACCTTGTCAGAGTCAACCCTTCTGTTGTTATATACATTGGTATCAGAATACATAGAAATACACATCTGCCATAGAAACATATAAGAAATGAAAGTTGTGTTCAACGACATGTGGTGTTCAACCTTTAACACTTGTCAGGTTTCATCCTCTCGATGGCTGATTACCTCAATTGCATTATTGACCCAGTCAGATCGATAGTACCAGCTCCAAGCATCTACTTCGCAGCCTCCAAAAAAAACGTAATAATATGGTTCTTGAAACAAAAACCATCTGGCTAGACCGAAATACGGCTTTTTACATAAGTCGCATTAAACGCTCAAACCCTGACCTCATTTGGCCAGGAGCTCTTGTGTTGGTCTGCAATGTCGGTAACACTCTACCATGCCCAGTAGATGCCTTCCTGGTGTGTTAACAATCGGGCAACAACATGGCTATTTATATACAACACATTACACTATACATTTCAACTTATGGCCCTTTGTGTAATGATGTAATAACAAATAAATGAAAGGGGAATAATTTCAACATTTATGAAATATAATATTTTACAATAATTATTCTATTTCTTAGCGTCATCGCTTGATATTTCTTCATACTAACGAGAAAAAGTCGGTAGTATGAATACATTAATCAAGATATGATTCTAAGATTACACTACATAAATATATAAACACACAATTCGTGTATTCAAACTTGTTGATTCCTAAAGATTTTAGAATCGTCATAGCTCTTTAATCTTTTATTTGTCCTCTGCTAATTTTGCTCTAAATTTCTAACTAATCCGGAAGTACACACGAACACTAAACAGCTGATGTTGAAACTTGTAGAACACACTTGTTCCGGTCTGATGTAGTTACGGAGTGTACAATGTTCTAATCGTTCATGTGTTGGATGTTTCACTGTAAAACCTTCTGGATTTCGATTGACTGCAGTGGTGTAGCTGTCAATGTTTAGGTCACACTTTCACACACGGATTTAAAATATCACTGGAAAGTTCCACACGCAGATGCCACTGTCAAATTGGATAGTTCGCTTACGGTAAGTTTTGAGCGAATGTGGCACTGTTCTCTTTCGTAATATATACAATTAATAAAGTTCGCTTTCTACCACACACTACACAATTATACACGACAATCACTACATTAATTAGTAAAATAAGAACACTATATATATTGGGAGTACTCCCTATCACATCACATAGTAGACTTTACACAGCTTTTTGTGAATGGAAAAAGAATATTCACTGATGGATGGCTGTGTTAATCTGAGTGTATTTTACACACTGCACTCAGACATTGGTGCTTACTGGGTCGGTCGGACAACGGGACAAAAGATCGGCAATCGTGTTGGTTCTGCCTGGGATATGTCGAACCTCGAAGCTGTAATCTTGGAGTTTAAGAGATCAGCGCGCTACCATCTGGTTTGAAGGTACAACTGAATTTATAAATCGCAACGGGCTGCTGTCAGCCTCCACAATGAAATGGCGTCCTAGAAGGAATCTGGACAATTTAGTTATACCCACCACTAAAGCTAGGGCTTCCAACTGAGGTATTGACCAAGCCCGTTCTCTGGGTTTCAGTTTCCTGGAGACGAAGTACACAGGGTGAAGGATGTTATTGTGCTCTTGCAACAAGACTGCTCCAATCGCCACGGAGCTCGCGTCTGTACGCAATCTGAAAGGTAAATGGAGATTGGGCAATTTCAGGATGGGATTGTGTAAGCTATTATCAGAAAAACAAGATAATACTTTACGGAATGCAAATTTTAGGCATTCATTGCTTACAATTTTCTCCGGTTTATCTTTTGTTAGTAAGTTAGTAAATACTTCGGTCAGTTCGGAAAAATCAGGAATGAACTGCCGGTAATAATTTATCAGTCCCAACAAACTTCTGACTTGCTTTTTCGTAGTCGGAAGTGAGAGTTTTAGTATCTTGGACACAATGTTATCGTCTGTCGTGACAAAGCCATTGGGTATTTTGTACCCCAAGAAGGATATTTCCTGGTAGGCTATGTCTACTTTCGCAGGCTTTACCGTCAGTCCGTGCTGTCTAATGCGTTCAAATGTCTGTTCTAATGTCTTTATGTGCTCTGTCATCGTCTCTGTGTGAACACAGATGTCGTCTATATAGCAAATTATGTTAGGTATATCTACTAGAAGAAGTCGTGTCATACGTACGAATGTGGCTGGGGCATTGACAAGCCCAAATGGAAGTTTGCACCATTCGTACAGTCCCCAAGGTGTGGCAAATGCTGTCAGATGTCTGCTCTGTTCGTCTACCGCTATTTGCCAGTATCCTTTAGTCATATCTACCTTCGTAAAGAACCTAGCGTCTGTCAGTTCTGTCAGTAGATCGTCAGAGTTTGCCATTGGCTCCAAATCTAGAAGAGTTATTTTATTGAGCTTTCTATAGTCGACACAGAGTCTTATCGTGTTGTCCTTTTTGCGTACTATGACCATTGGAGATGAGAAGCCTGATTGGGATCGTCTTATGATGTTTTTCTCTAAGTTGATGATCTCCTGATGTAAGTGTTCTTTGTAATGTAATGGAATGGTGTATGGTCTGCATCTTATGGGTGTGTTTGACGTGAGTGTGATGTGATGCTGTACTAATTCTGTTTGTCCTGGGTTGTTAGAGAAGATGGTGTTGTACTGTTGTATTAGCTGTTTGCAACTGTCTGTTTCTGCTTGAGTTAACTTTGGGTTGATTTTGATCTCCTTCAAGCAGTTTGTCGTGTCTAATGCAGGTGTTGGAATTTCGTCACTAGCCTCGTCATCTTCATGATCTATTATCACTGTACAAGCTGTTGTATCGTCTTGTTCGTTGTCTCTGTTGTAGTATGGTCTTAGCATATTTATGTGGAATATTTTGTGTTTGTCTTTTATTTGGATCTCGTAGTCTACAGGTGAAATCTGTCTCGTCACTTTAAAAGGTCCCTGCCAAGAATCAGTCAATAAGTGTCTGTCACTAGGTAGTAGAAGAAGAACGTCCTGTCCAGGTGTCAACGTTATTGTTCTGTTACCTTTGTCAGCATACTGTCTATAAGTAGCACCAGATAATTTTAGTGCATTCTTTGCAATTATACAAGATTTGATGATTCTTTCACGCAATGATGTAACGTATACGTATGATGATATGGGTTTAAGTACTGGAGTGGAGTCAGTTAACATTTGATGATAAATAGTTAATGGGCCACGTGGTTTGGCACCATAGATAAGTTCAAAAGGAGAGAAACCGGTACTAGAATGTGGTACCTCGCGATAAGTAAAAAGATAAGCTGGTAGATATACATCCCAGTTATTGGGGTGCTCTTGCGTGACTTTTGCAAGCATGTGCTTTAAATCGCCGTTAAATTTTTCTATAATTCCACTAGAGTGAGGATGGTACGGGGAATTGAAACATTGCTTCACTCCCAACATTTTGGTGAAAGCTTGGGTAGATGCGGCGCTAAACTGAGTGCCCCTATCTGATTGGATAGTGTCTGGAAATCCTATCCGAGAAAATATATGGAAGAAAACTTCCATTATATCATTGGCAGTTATGTTCTTTAGCGGAATCGCTTCCGGCCAGCGGCTACATTGATCAATGACAGTTAGAATATATCTATTCCCTCTAGTTGTTGTATGATTGAGAGGGCCCACTATGTCGACAGATAATTTTTCAAAAGGTCGACTGGCTAAGTCAGTAACTTGTAACTTTGCCTGTGGGTGTTTACCTTTTTTTACCAGTTTTTGGCAGATGTCACAACTTCTGCAATATTGTTTAATGTCATTGCAAAATTTGGGCCAATGAAACTGTGTTAATAATCTTGATCTGGTCTTAGCGTATGCCATATGCCCTGCAAGAGGTATATCATGGGCAAGATGTAAGGCTTGCTTACGATAATTAGTTGGCAAAACAGTTTGCTCTGTTGTGTTATCACCTCTGGTATAATACCTAGTGAGGATATCATTTTTCACAGCAAAATGCCATTTTGCATTCTTGGTTACCTTTGGCTATTGGCCGATCAGATTAAAATATTTTGACAATGAAGGGTCAGCTTTTTGAGCTGTTACAAACGTCTCCTTCATGGTGTTAGTAGGTAGTGATACTGGGCTAAGCATTTGTATAGCCTCAGTTTGATTACTTTCATCTTGCACTCTAGCAGTAGATCTAGTTACTGCGTTCACACATTCAATGATATCAGATGGTGATGAAACAATGTTATCAATGATGTCATGAGATCTTAGTGCTACATTAGCTACCATACATTCATTAGGTGGTGTGACATTATCAATGATGACATTGGATGGTGATGTTATGCTATCATCAATACACAGAGATGTTATGTCATGAGGTTTATCATTCACCTCTGGTAAATTTCCAATTATTATATCAAACACTGGGTTTGTTAATGCAGCGCACTTTACTTTCCCAGTGAGGAAAGGTGTTTCAATATATGCCCATGCTAGTGGGTATTTTTCAATATTGCCTGAGAATGTTCTGCATGTTACGCGCCTGCCTGTATAGTCTGTAGGCATTATGAACGTTCTCTTTAGACCAATAAGTGAGCTGCCCGTGTCCCGAAGGACTGTAGCAGACTTGCCATTCACGTATCCCTGATGGACGTTTATCCTGCCTTTGGAATATACTACCAAATTAGCTTCTTCATTGGCAATAGGAATGGAGTGGCCGCATGTTAAAATGCCATCTTCATAAATGGTGTTACAAACAGTACATTTATTTGCGTTAAACATGTCAAAAGCCTGTGCTGAGTTCACAGGATGTTTCTCTGATTGTTCTTCATCTGACGATGAACTGTCAAACAAGGCGGCATTTGCTTTGCTGGTCATTTGCCTACCTTTACAATCATGGCGATAATGTCCGTACGCCTTACAGAGGAAACATTTACGCAAATTTCTGAAGGATCTACTCTCCTTATATTGTCTGTTTACCATGTTTTGTAGATAAGTATGATATGCGGGGTTCTTGTCGCACATCTCACCTTGATGATGTGAAATTTTACAATATTTACAGTGGTTATACTTCTCAGATGTAGGCCTATGAGGTTTCTGCCTACTATAGGGTTTGTCATAGTTAGCCGATGCTACAAAATTTATGTCAGTAGCTTCACTGGCAAAACAATGTTTGTTGGCTGTGTAATACGCCGAACCACGTCTCTCAATCTCATCTACACTAGTGCATTCATTCTCCTGCAAAAATTTTGAAAATGCTGATGGATTGGATGAAATGACTTTATCTCTAATGATCAGATCTTCTAATCTTTGATAATTTTTGTCAATTTTAGCTGCTGAAGTCCATTTGGTAAACATATCTCGGACTAAGCAGAGGTAATCAGAGAACGTTTGAGTCGGTTTTGGGCTCAATTTGCTGAATTGTTCTCTGTAACCTGCTTCATCTAACATAAAATGTGCCATAATCTTAGATTTCAGATAATGGTAGTCTTTTCTTAGGTCTTTGGGGATGGTCTCAATGACTTTAAGAGGCTCCCCTGATAAACTCCTCATATAAACAATATTCCATTCAGACAGTGGAACCTGGTAATGTTCCATTAAAGTCTCAAAATTTTGGATAAAGGCTGCGATGCAGTCACCCGAGGTATAATTACGTACAATACCTTGATATTTCTTGTACTGGTTTTCTTTCTCCAGTCTCTCAGATTTCTTAGACTCTTTGTTAATGGCAGTCTCAGTATCAAGTTGTTTCATCTTTAACTGTAACTCCAGTTCTTCTCTCTTACTCTGAGCTGCTGTTTCTGCCTTCTTTAATTCAATATCTAATTCGGCTTGCTTTGTCTTTGCAGCCAGTTCTAATTCGGCTTGCTTTGTCTTTGCAGCCAGTTCTGCCTCTGCTTTCTTTAAGGCCGTTTCTGCCTCTACTTGCTTGGCAGCCCTTTCAGTCTCTGCCTGCTTTAAAGCTCTTTCAGCTGCTCTTTCCTCGCGTTCTTGGTATTCAGAGTATTTCTTCTCACTCCACTTCGTTAACTCATCTCCTGTTAACTGTAATTTTAACCCCATATCGATGAAATCATTTAATGACGACATGATGGAAAATGCAAATGAAATACCAGCCACACAATTTGTTATAAGTGGTTAGTAAAGTAAACAATTTACAATTGTGTTCTATTGACAATACGTGCCTAAATTTGCATCCTTAAAGTATATGAAAAGAAAAATATACTCAAGTGCCCTGGATGCGGTGAAGAACGGTTGGAAATCGGCCTAGGAACTGTAGGGTCGCTACTTCGAAACACAAATGACCTCTACTGGCAAGGGTTTCGGATGGTACAGAAAACCTGCTTTGTTTTTGGAGGAAATAAATTAGCGTCTATTTGATGTGGTGTGCCTGCTTGTCACTAAGTATTGATTAGGTTTGTATGGCGTTGAGTGTAATTGTAGGCCGTAAATTTGTCCGTCAACAATTTTTTTTTCTTCAAAACACAAGTCACTTTCTTTCCCAAAACTTTTTGCGTTCCACAACTTACTTCACAAAGACAATCTACATATATCTCAACACTCTACAACATTGATGACACATCAGTTACATCAAGATGACATTCAGTAAGGACATAGACATCAAGTTTACAAGATGGCGACAAGGTCACAATGGCGACAAGATCACAATGTCGACAAGGTCAAAACGGTGAAAAGTTCAACAATCACAAATGTTTTACACGTTTACAAGATCAAACAATATGTATGCACTGTACGTTTACAAATAGTCTCCATGTTTAAATAATGTAGTAATATATCAAAATGAGCCTTCCACGATCACATTTACATGTGCCATAAAGTTTGACAAAAATTCTAAGTTCACAAACTCTAGTTTTAACTGTTAATTACATAAACACGTTCATTTCAAAGCCGGACGAATGCGCCCACGTCCACACATGTCAGGGTCTTAAACTTGGCTCGCTAACCTAACACATGTGAGACAGTACAAGTACAACGTGATTTGACTTAAGACTCAACGACACAACGTTCAATGGATTTATTTACAGATCATATACAAGTACGATGATCACTACAAGATATACTTGATACTTCAAGACACTTACATACACAATACAGCTCACAGTCTATCTCTCAAGATGTCCAGACACTCGACTTTCAGGCACAGAAACCACACAACGCCTTTCTCTCATCATGCGTCCAGTCCAGTCCACGTCCCAGAGCCGTCTGCCTATAGCTCGCAACTTGCCTCCCACCTGAAGTGGCTTCACGAGGCATGCGTGCGTCTTGCGTCGTCCTTGCCTGACCGCTGGCCGTCTCGTCAGCCAGCAACCTTGCAGGCAGGTCACTGCTACTCGCCTGGCGGCGTAACGAAGTTACGGCATCCCTGCTGGGGACTAAGTCGCCTGGCGGGCGTAACGATGTCACTGCATCACTGCACTATTCTAGACTCTGACAATGCTTAAGGGTCCAACAGTAATCTGCCATCATGTGCGCATCCTACAATCCCTGATATCTCTCTTTCATTGTTTTTATATCTAGGTGAAATCTTTCACCTTGCACCTCACTAAAGTCGTCAAGATTCTCGGGAAAGAAATGTGCATGGTTTTGGAGGTAGTGCAATTTTATGGTCATGTTGCATTCAAGCTTACAAAAACTCGACAGCATGTTTTCAACTAATTCAGAATAATCGTCTGCTTTAGCATTACCCAGAAAGATTTGCACAACCAAAACAAATGATGACCAAGCTGTGGACTCTGTTATGTTCATCGAATCAATAACATTTGGATCGTTTATTAACTTTCCACTCTGAGGTCCATCAAAAATTCCAGCCTTAAGGTTTTCTATACTCAGTTCCGAAAACATTCATAATTAATTAAAACAGGTACATGTTTGTTCAGTGCCTTAACACATTGTTTCATCAAGTCAAGCTGTATATGTATTGGTGGCAGCAGAACTCTTTTTCTGATCAAAGAGATACTTTTTCTCAGTATTTTCTTCTCCAGCTTTAAATTTATCACTCATGGACCATTATTTATTTGTCAAGTGCGTATCTTTTGCTTTGCTATCCCACAAACATATAACGTATACAGCATGGGGAAGCCCCTTTGCTGTCCGAGCAAGAAGTTCATAATTTTAAGATCTACTTAAACCATCCGGTTATGTTCTAAATACTTCAATATTTTCATAACTGTGCTTGTTGTAGCATACTCCTCCTTCATTGTAGTGCAATGAGCAATTGGAATTAAGCCATATTTGTTACCATTGTGTAAGAGAACACCTTTCAAACTTCTTTTAGAGCTGTCAATGAAACATTGCCACTCATCTGGTGTATAACTTACACCCATTTCGTTTACAAGACGTCCTACATTATTGCATTATTGTTTTATTTACAAAAGAATGGAAGAAAACCTTGCTCTGTGCTGCAATAAAATGTAACCTTTGTTTTAGCAGTCAGTAATTTTTTTTTTCTTTCAATCTTGAAGCCAAAAGTTCTGAAGATTCTTTGGAATATATCTTGAGTTAGAATATTCAGTTCACGCTGGTCGAAGCATTGAGCAGCTGGAAAATCATCTTCAAAATCACCATTACTGTCATTTGTCGTTGCCATGCCACTTCTGTTTCATTCTCTAGCAGTGAATCTGAAATCTGACTGAAAGTTTGAATTGGCATGTCATCTCCGTGTTGAACAGATCGTTTTGCCACTTTGTTTCCATTAATTCCCTTAATATTGTCATCATATTGGTTCTTGGACGCTCTCCAAACCATTGGAATTCCAATTTGTGTAAAGGACTAGATTGCAACCGTTTTTTTGTTGTTGGTCGAGAGCCTTATAGAGAACATACTGTAATACTATTAATTAAACACACAGATGCCTGTATCTCTCAAACTAGAGCTGCTACAAACAAATAAATGTGATATTTGGATTTAGCTGGCCTCATTTATACAAATAAATGGTGTGTGTGTGTGTGTGTGTGGTGTGGGTTTGTGTGTGTGTGCGTGCGTGCGTGCGCGCGCGCGTGTGTGTGTGTGTGTGTGGAGGGTAGTATTATTTAGTTGGTGTTATATATGACAGACTGATACAGAAACTGATAAATGAATCCAACTAAGAACTATTGTTCTTCGTGACAGGGGTAGACGTGATCACAGGCGGGACGACATAAGCGCATTCATAATCGGAGAGTGTGGGAAACTATTAATATCATCAGCCTCCAACATCTGCTGGCAGGAACAGAGCACTTTAGGGTGAGTCCAGAGTGTAACGCCTTGATTGAATGAAATTAATCAGTGAAATCAATTATTCAAATCAATTAAGTTAGACACTATATACAATTATCTGAAAAATCATTACTAAGAGCAGATTAACAAGAAAATAATAAAAGGCAGTCAAGCAAATTGCAGGAAACGATACAAGAGATATAAGGTAATATTACTATCAGATCGAGAGATAGAGAGCGCTAGAGATTTGTTGCAGCCAACCCTCTTTATGGAGACACACTTGGTTGACTGGTTGCTCCGAAAGACGTGGGATTTAGAAACACGGAAACCGGATGGCGATATAAACATAGTTCAAGGCCAGAGGATCGGATTCATTGCATTAGGTTTTAATGTATCTGGCTCGGGCTCGGTCTCTCTCTCTCTCTCTCTCTCTCTCTCTCTCTCTCTCTCTCTCTCTCTCTCTCTCTCTCTCTCTCTCTCTCTCTCTCTCTCTCTCTCTCTCCGCAGAGCGAGAAGTCACCTGCCGAGAGCATCGCACAAAACACGAACTCCATAGTTCTAGCGAGGAAACCTTTCACTCGCAATCCGGACGTCGCAGTTCGAAAAAGAACCCATGACCTTCAGAGCTGGAGGTTTGACCATGGTGACTGTCATATATTTTTGAAGGGAGTGGGAGATCACTGTAGTGCATGCCCCATCTCTAACAAAAGATGTAGAGCCCCATCCTCTTCTATCTTCAATAACCCCAGAATATGAACCTTGAGTTATCTGCAGGTCTCGTTCTTTTAAATTATGTCTAGGAGATATAGATTATGGCCCTGGTAAGAATGGTAATTACTAAGTGGGAATCTGCCCCTTCTCCAATGATTCTGATAGCTCTGGAGCCCCCTTTTAGTTTATCAAATCTGAGGAAAGTCAGGAGAATTTTCTCAGCCTGATTTAGATGAAGAAAACATGGATGTTGAGCAGTTTATAGGTATAGAGTCTTTTATTTCCCCCTTTAGTAAGTCATTATGAGTTAATTTATCTTTTAACAATCAAACACATAATCAATCACATTAGATTTTGACAACATGATGTACACAGAAGTTGTTGACACAGATAGGTTTGAACTTGACAAATTAACAGAAGGTCAATTCATGTTAATCATTTATTGACTGGCCTGAGCCTTCTGGTCAGTACATACATCTCTATTGTGATTTACACAAAGTAATAGAACAGTTGCACATTGGACCATTGTCCCAGACAATCAATAACAAGCATCAATATATGAGATGTCAACAAGTGTGAAAACATAGTAAACATTTTGATGTTGTACATATTAAGTATGATAGTGGTGTCTCAACCATAAACATTATCAGTTTTTCCTGAAATTGGGTGTGGGTTCGACCAAGGAAAATGTAACCTGGTGACTGGAAGATTAGGTAAGCCAGGGTCCATTGACTGATGGATCCACGTCAGGTCTGCCCGTATAGCTCCACTGAAGGCCTCCCCATGCTCTGCTCATAGCGAAGTCATCCTCCATCTCACTTGTGGTTAATCCTCTCTCGGCTTCCCTCTCTCAGGTCTGATTTAGGTGGTTAGTTTGCTGATGTGTTGGGTGGTTGTTGGTATGAAGCCACCAAGATCACTCGGATCCAGACTTTTGCCTTGTCCATTGAATTTTTGATCACACACTCTTCTCACCTCCGTCCATGGAGCGAATTCAGACAAAAGTGCGGCTGATTAACATTTCTGATGAAATGGGGATATATGTTAATTATGCACTGGCGCGAAGGCGGGTCAGGTGGTTTTTTCATCCAATGATTTTCCGAGCTTGGTCTGATGAAATCCTTCTAAGAATCCACGTCATTTGTCACTTGTTCAGTTCCAGTTTCGATGTTAAGTTTTACGTCCCAATCTCCAATTGCGTTTGTGAAGTCAATTTCTTTTAATGTTGTTTCCTCTTTTTGCGGCATTTGTTGATAAGATGAATAATGTTGGCTGCGTTATGCCACATGGCCCCACTCCAGATTGTTCTATGGTATGGAACTATGTTTCCAACATTTTCAGTTATCAAGCTGTTCCCATTTGTCCTCCCCTGTATTCTCTTCTGCATCTGATTGACCTGGTTCATCAGGCACTGGGTGTCGACTCAGGAAGTCCGCTCCCACATTCATTTTCCCAGGAACATATTCAACCTGGAACGAGTAAGGTTGAAGAAGCAGCGACCATCTCATAAGTCGGGCATTCAGAGTCTTAGATGCTGCGAGAAACATGAGTGGTTGATGGTCACATTGCACTGTGAAATGTTTGCCATATAGGTATGCTTGAAATTTCTGTACACTCCATACGAGCGCAAGACACTCTCTCTCGATAGTACTGTAATTTCTCTCTGCTGCATTCAATTTCCTGCTAGCATAAGCTACAGGGAATAGCTCTGATGTTACATCTCCCTTTCTCTGCAACAGCGTTGCCCCAATTCCTATGTTACTGGCATCGGTGCGCAGCACGAATGGTTGGTCGAGGTCTGGTAGATGTAAGACTGGATGAGCAGTTAATGCCTGCTTTAGTGCTGTGAAAGCTCTCTCACAGTCAGCTGACCAAGTGACTTTCTCTGGTTTCCCCTTTTTGGTGAGATCCGTTAAAGGTGCTGACAGAGTATTGAAGTCCTTGATGTATTTTTGATAGAATCCACATAAGGATACAAATGATCTTACATCCTTCTTTGTTTTTGGACGAGGTGCTCTCTGGAGTTTGTCCACATTTCCCTCTTGTGGAGTTATCAGTCCATGAGATATCTTATGACCTAGAAAGTCCAATTCTTGGAATCCTATCTGACACTTCTTTGGTCTAGCCGTCAATCCAGTTTCTCTGAGGCGCCTGAACAAAAGATGCAGGGTTTCTACATGCTCTTCAAATGTTTCAGTTGCGATCAGGATGTCATCCATGAAGTGACTGATGTCTGGATGCTGTAGTGGGTCAAGTAATTTTCTCATCATACGTGTAAAGACGCGGGGAGCATTACTTAATCCGAATGGAAGAACGTTGAACTCATAGTGTCCTCCAGGCGTGCTGAAAGCTAACCATGGTCTAACTTCCGGTTTTACAGGAATCTGGTAATATCCCTTACTGAGATCAATCCTAGTAAAGTACTTAGCTCGGTTGAGTGCTGTGAAGAGTTTATTCTGATCCGGCAGAGGTTCTGCTTGGAATTCAGTTATAGCATTGAGCTGTCGATAATCGATGCACAATCTATGTTCTCCGCTTGGCTTTCTCAATAAGACGACGCTAGCACTGTAAGGTGACTCAGATGGTGAGATTATTCCTGCGGTGAGCAGCTGTTGTGTTTCTTCCTCTAAAGTCTTTTGCTTGGCATAAGGAACTGGGTAAGTCTTGACTCGCACAGGCACTGGGTCATTTAACCTCATGTCAAATTCCTCCAAATCAGTTCTTCCTGGCTTATCAGTAAGTACTTCTGCATATTTTGCCATAAGTTCCCTAATCTGCTTTTGCTGATCCTTTGTTAAGTTGGGATTGATTTCCACATCCTTAAAGGTCTCTTTGGCTTGCAGTTGGCACTCGACTCCCATTGTTGATCCTTCTTCGACTTCAGTAGCCACACTCATTGCCATCAGATGTGCAGGTTCGGTGGTTGAGGGTCTTTCATGATATTTCTTCAAGAGGTTTATGTGAAATACTTTCATCTTGCCTTTGACTGAAATTCTGTAGTTGGTACGTGAGATCTTCTCCGTCACTACATAAGGTCCTCTCCATCCGATTTGCAGCTTATTCTGACTGGTTGGAAGCAGCAACATCACCTTCTCTCCTACCTCTAACTCTCTATCCTTTGCCTTGCGATTGAAGTTACGAGCAATTCTTCGTCTGGCTTGACGTAGATTGACATTCGCTTGTTTCCAACTGTGTTGTAAACGATTTTTCAACTCGGCAACATATGTTGATGCAGTCACGACTGTATCATCTGTAGTATTATCAGTCCACGTTCGGAGAAACGCCTCCAGTGGTCCCTTGATCGGTCGTCCAAACAACAGTGTGGCTGGAGCAAAACCTGTTGAGTGATGGGGTACTTCCCTGTAAGCGAATAAAGCTGCGGGTAAATACAAGTCCCAATCCTCTGTCTTCTCCTGGGCAATTTTGCGCAGGATACTAATCAATGTCCCGTTCCACCTTTCCACAAGTCCATTTGACTGAGGGTGATATGGTGAACTGAAGATATGGCGTGCATGAAAAGTCTGAAGGTCTCTTCCATGAGTTTACCACGAAACTGTGAACCGTTGTCCGTCAAGATCCTTTGTGGGAATCCTAGACGTGTGAATATTCCTAATAATGCATCAGCGACGTGTTTGGAGTCACAGCTGGGCATAGGAACTGCTTCGGCCCACATGGTTGTTGTGTCCACAAGCGTTAATATGAATCGGTTCCGCCTCTTCGTTGCTGAAAGAGGTCCGATTATGTCTACTGCCACTTTCTCAAATGGAATTCCAGTGATTGGCAATTCACCCAACATTGCCGGTGGTGTCCGGTGTTTTGGTGATACTTTCTGACACTGTGGGCATGATTTTACAAACCGTTGTATGTCTGAGTTCATCCCTGGCCAAAAGTAGTGAGTGGTAATCCGCTGTGTAGTAGCGTTGATACCCATGTGCCCACTGAATGGTAGACTGTGACCCATCTCTAAGATCTGAGTCCTGTATTGAGTCGGTACAACAAGTTGATTAAACTCTTGTCCAGCTCGTCCTGCTTTTCTGTAAAGAAGTGCTGACTTCATGAACAGATCACCTTTACGTAGAGGTAAATGTGATTTTGGCAGTTTTCTGAAGCAGGGTTCCAAGGTGCTGTCGGCTTCTTGTGCCCTCTTCAGTTCCTCCGTTCGAGGGATTGGCGTAGTTGATACTGGGGTTTTTGTTGCCTGTGATCGAGTGGTCATGGTCGCCATCGCCACAGGTTGAACAGGTTCTCCTAGAACGATGAATCTACACCCGAGGATTACAGGATATATCGGATCGTCCAAGATTGCTGCCTCGATCGTCCCGGTGACATACCGCGAGGCTATGTTCACTTTTGCCACTGGAAGAGACATATTTGTTGAACTCTTAAGTGGTCCCTGCAATTCCACTATTTCCTCTGTCACCTGTTCAGGGTGAACCAAGGATGATGAAACAACACAGTCATATGATAATCCAGTATCATATAAACAGGTCGTTTGGAATCCATTTAGCAAGATGGATTCTACAACCGGAATACGAGATGATGTGTCTTGATGAGGTGTCTGTTTGGACGTTTCACCAGTGCTCACTTTTCTCTCTTTTCGGTTGGCCAAACATGCCGCTGTGTGTGGAGGTGGCTTCCTTCTGCAACTCTGAAATGTGTGACCTTTAATTTTGCAATGGGTACAGAATGGTTTGTCCTCCTTCGGCGCTGTTTGGACTGAGTGTTGAGTGTTTTTCGGGGATTTCCCCTTTTTCCCGGTGGCTACAGTGTTTTCACCCTCTTTTGGCTGTGGAGTTTTGTTTTGAGAGGGGGTGTTGTTCGAACGTCCCTTTCCTCCCATCTCCTTTTGAGATTTCTCAAATCTCTCTGCCAGGATGATTATAGTTTCCAGGCGGTCAGCCCCGTTTTGGGTTAGG
This sequence comes from Cepaea nemoralis, assembly GCA_014155875.1. Lineage (NCBI taxonomy): Eukaryota > Metazoa > Mollusca > Gastropoda > Stylommatophora > Helicidae > Cepaea > Cepaea nemoralis. Next base: position 43,309 of record JACEFZ010016840.1, on the reverse strand, counting down.
AATGCCTTCATTTCGTTCTGCATTTTCCCCTTGATCTGATCAATGATAATCATTTCACGGAGTCCTTCATAATTTTCCTCAAATCCTCCCAAGCAAGTCCATCTTTGTATGTATGACTTCAGTCTTTCGACTAGCTGTGCATAGCTCTCACCCGGTTCCTTCCTTGCGGCTTTGAACCTGAGTTTATAAGATTCGGCGTCCACTTCGAATCGGCTTAAGAGTGCCGTCTTGAGTGTTGTGTAGTTCTGATGTTCCTCTCTAGTGAGTCTTGAGAACACTTCATACGCCGTGGATCTTAAGGCCTGCGCTAACTTCGTCGCCCATCTACTCTCTTCAAGCCCACAGCTGACAGCCATGGCCTCGAAGCGTGATAAAAATCCTTCGATGTGGTCAGTCTGTTCATTAAAGGGGTCCAGAGGAAATGACATAGCTCCTGAATTAAGTTGAGAGACGTGAGGTGGTTCTGTCACTGGCGATCCTGATGAGGTTGAGGGTGTAGGACCACTCCCTTTCTCTATTCTCCGGATCTCCACTTCAATCTCCATTCTCCTCAACTCCAGTTGGTGTTGACGCTCTCTCTCCTTATCATCCATTTCAGCCTGTAGTCGTTTCTCTTTCTCCTCCAATTCTGCTTGAAATCGTTTCTCTTTCTCCTCCAATTCTGCTTGAAACTGTTTTTCCCTCTCAGCCAATTCAGCCTGAAGCTGTTTTTCTTTCTCAGCCAATTCAGCCTGAAGCTGTTTTTCTTTGAGAGCCAATTCAGCTTGCAGTCTTTCCCTTTTGTCAAATGCATCCGAAACATAGTTAGCCAGCTCAAGGCCATCTAACCCGCATTCCCTACCTGTTTCTGTTATTTGGGCTCTAAACTTTGCAGTTTCCGCCATGTCTAGATTTTATTGCTGTGCTCTGATTAACAATATAATTGCAGCTAGTCTGATCCGCGTACGCTTGTCAGTCCCTGATCTGCAAAGATACAACAGAGCATGTGCAATATTAAAAACACCCTATGTTATGTCTGTCTGTCAATGCTGGAAAAGCCAAAGGCAGCAGGCACTGAAGTAACCACAATTAATTCCTAGTAAAGAAAGAATCTGAAATTAGACAGAGTTTTCCCAACGGATAAGATTTTCCGGTGGTTGATGAAATGCTGTTAAGTTCAGACTTCACAGGAATAGAACACCTTCTCTGGAAGAGAAGTAGTGTTGGTAGAGTAGATACACACTATATATTTCACCTGGAGCACCTCTTTCTGAAGTAGAAGCAATATATGAACATGGCTCCTTCTCCAGGAGTAAAGATTAGTCACCTATCTTATTTATCTATAAATGTCATTCATATCATGTGGCTGTCTATCAATACCCCACATGGTATCTGTTAAACATTCTAGAAAATGACAATGTTCAAAATCTAAAGATAACTGTGTTCATGTATTTTTAGGTGATTGTTTAAAGGTTAATATATGGGAACCATCCCGGACGAGCCCCCAATATGTCTCATATTTTTGAAGGGAGTGGGAGATCACTGTAGTGCATGCCCCATCTCTAACAAAAGATGTAGAGCCCCATCCTCTTCTATCTTCAATAACCCCAGAATATGAACCTTGAGTTATCTGCAGGTCTCGTTCTTTTAAATTATGTCTAGGAGATATAGATTATGGCCCTGGTAAGAATGGTAATTACTAAGTGGGAATCTGCCCCTTCTCCAATGATTCTGATAGCTCTGGAGCCCCCTTTTAGTTTATCAAATCTGAGGAAAGTCAGGAGAATTTTCTCAGCCTGATTTAGATGAAGAAAACATGGATGTTGAGCAGTTTATAGGTATAGAGTCTTTTATTTCCCCCTTTAGTAAGTCATTATGAGTTAATTTATCTTTTAACAATCAAACACATAATCAATCACATTAGATTTTGACAACATGATGTACACAGAAGTTGTTGACACAGATAGGTTTGAACTTGACAAATTAACAGAAGGTCAATTCATGTTAATCATTTATTGACTGGCCTGAGCCTTCTGGTCAGTACATACATCTCTATTGTGATTTACACAAAGTAATAGAACAGTTGCACATTGGACCATTGTCCCAGACAATCAATAACAAGCATCAATATATGAGATGTCAACAAGTGTGAAACATAGTAAACATTTTGATGTTGTACATATTAAGTATGATAGTGGTGTCTCAACCATAAACATTATCAGTTTTTCCTGAAATTGGGTGTGGGTTCGACCAAGGAAAATGTAACCTGGTGACTGGAAGATTAGGTAAGCCAGGGTCCATTGACTGATGGATCCACGTCAGGTCTGCCCGTATAGCTCCACTGAAGGCCTCCCCATGCTCTGCTCATAGCGAAGTCATCCTCCATCTCACTTGTGGTTCATCCTCTCTCGGCTTCCCTCTCTCAGGTCTGATTTAGGTGGTTAGTTTGCTGATGTGTTGGGTGGTTGTTGGTATGAAGCCACCAAGATCACTCGGATCCAGACTTTTGCCTTGTCCATTGAATTTTTGATCACACACTCTTCTCACCTCCGTCCATGGAGCGAATTCAGACAAAAGTGCGGCTGATTAACATTTCTGATGAAATGGGGATATATGTTAATTATGCACTGGCGCGAAGGCGGGTCAGGTGGTTTTTTCATCCAATGATTTTCCGAGCTTGGTCTGATGAAATCCTTCTAAGAATCCACGTCATTTGTCACTTGTTCAGTTCCAGTTTCGATGTTAAGTTTTACGTCCCAATCTCCAATTGCGTTTGTGAAGTCAATTTCTTTTAATGTTGTTTCCTCTTTTTGCGGCATTTGTTGATAAGATGAATAATGTTGGCTGCGTTATGCCACAGTGACCTTCAGCTGTCGGCTACATAAAAGAGACAGAACTGAGACAAACAAAGTGGTTGGAATATCTCATGACGACCAAGTCTTATAGGCTATGTGCCTACAATGTATGATGACCTACCTATAGAACACATAAACGACCAGGCGCTGTACCAGCAGTAAGCAAGTCAGTAAAGGACACATAAACAAGCCGTAACGCACACTGACATATGTGTTTAGACCCATATTTTTAGAAACCAATCGGCACTCAGAGATTAGTGATTAGTACAACGTTGGTCGTCTTTACTTACAATGACATATCCCGGTACATTTTAGTCTGCCTGCAACAGCTGCTAATTGCATAACGTGAACTAAATATTGTCACGGTGATACATTTTATATTGAAACCCGATATTCCCAGCTACGTTTAGAGGGTACTGTGAACCAGAATAGTCCACGGCTAGTCACTGTTGACTGGTGCTGGGACATCTGGTAGTTAGGCAAACAGATGGTGTCAGATATATATATATATATATAGGGTGTTTGTAAAGTCTCACTACACTTGTAGGTAGAACAAATTTGAAAAATGAAGTACATGATGTCATAAAATATGTGCTCCACAATCCACTGAGAAGCAATATGCAGCGAATGACTGTCGTCTGCTGGAGTAATTCTTGCACTACAAACGGAATGTTTTTGATGACATCATGTGCTTCATTTTTTCAAATTTATTCTACATACACAGACTTTACAAATACGCTATATCTGTCATATACAGACACGATCACCAACGCCACACGACATGGACCATAATAATAATAATAATAATAATAATAATAATAATAATAAGAAACAATGCGGATGCTGTAAATCACAGCGCTTTATTGTTAAACATATCGAAGAGAACTTATCTTCATAACATTCAGAAATGATCAATAGTTTCTGGCGTGCAACCCTCTCGGGCTCTTATCTGTGAGGCAATCAATACAGTGTCAGCTAATTACAATAGTATTTACACATGGATCAGTAACAATAATAAATGCTTTCAAACAATGATATTAGTAACAAGAATTATATTTTTTTTAAGCCATGATCCCAAGAGGTATTAATATCACAAGGGCACATATAAATATCACAAGGGAACATATAGATATCATAAGGGCACATACGAATAAGGGCCAAGCAATGGTCCAAGATGACAATGTAGCTTCTGACGTGACCCGCACATCTGTGGACATTAGTCGAGAGTACCAACATGTTTATGGGAGATGTGTATGTATATTCTCTGCACTTTTTAACAAGGTAAACACAACTGGTGGAATGTTACCATAACACTCCATTTGGGATGCAATGTTAAAAAAAACAACACTATAATGGAATGCAAATGTTAGAAAACACTATAATAGAATGCACATGTTGAAAAATAAACACTGTCGGGAAATCAGTAATAATACCTTAAAATCTCGCATACAATGTACTCAGTTTGTAAACATATTTTGTCGTCTGCTAACAATCGTCTGCACATTGTACACGAGTACTAAAGCTAGGCCGTTTTTGATATAAAGAACTACAAGGGATGTCTGCCACCCTCTTGTCACTGTTGTTAAATGAAAATGGCGCAATATCTAATGTGCCAAAAGTTTTCTTATGTATTAGACATCAGTGCAGGGCGCATTTCGCATTGTTTGTATTTCTCTTTGTATTAACACTGGTTGTGAAGGTTGTTATTATACTATTGTGGACCCTAAACATGAATTGCCTGTGACACCTATACACTTACTAAACAATCTGAACAGCGCATAAATGTCTTTGAATATAAATGTTATAGACGAGTTCTAAGAATATCTTGGATAGAGAACAGAACAAATGCATCCATACTTCAAGAGCTGAATATTGGAGAAGGTTGGCTATTAAAGACGACAAAGTAAAGAAAATTGAAATATTTTGGTAACTTGAAACGTCACGAAAGTTTGGAGAGAACAATAATGGAGGGTTATATGCCTGGGAAGAGAGGAAGAAGAAGGCCAAAGAGAAGATGGGTGCAGGATGTGGCGGATGATCTCCAGATGAGTGTATCGGACGAGGGACATCTTGCTTATGATCGAGAGGTTTTCCGGAAGGTTGTTATGGGAGCGAGATTCTGCAAAGGACATGCTGTTGAATGAATGATTGAAACATGAATTGTAGAAAATGTTATACCGGTGAAAGAAAAGAATTTATCACTAAAATGCAGCAAATAACGGCAATGGCTTATATTTAAAATGACTTTTGAAAAGCACAATGTAACAAACTATCGACTGTCTAGAAGGCAAAGTGCCTGTAACACAACGGCTATGGGACAATCGGCATTACCTTCAAATTACTACGTGTAACATTCGATTGTGACGTTGCGAGGCTGGTTACGAGGTCATGTAAATGACATGTAACTAACTTTCATACAGAAAATGAAACCATCATCTGATCTTAAAATCATTTAAATCTGGATTGTCCTTTTACCTGTCAGTAGTTTGTGTCACATTTAAAACGTCACTTCATGTGTACACAATCTTCTTGTCTTAGGTTTAATGATCGCTGCCAGTATTGTTCTATTGCACTGATAACGAATGTCAACATACCGCGAAACATTGACAGATGCTCATAATCTGTTACGGAACACTACCCGTCTCGATACAGTAATCCATACTTCACAGGGGCTTATTTTCATCTTACTGCCCAAAAGGACAACAATATAAAATAACACAAACTAATGCAGCTTTACAGAACAGAATTACGAAAAATACAGGACGCTGCGGCGACTAGCCTTCATCAGCAAACAAATACATACACAAACACCACATATAATCACAAAGAAAAACATCCAGTGACTACATTAAGGCATAAGAATGGGACGAGAGGAATGAAAAGATGAAGAAAAAAAATGAGTACAATGAAAAGAAAACAAAAATGAGTACAATGAAAAGAAAAGAATATGTGAAAACAAAAATATTTTTCCTACTTATCTCAGGGTCCTAGGCTATGATGCTAACAGCTAGTCGCCCCAACTGTCCTGTACTTTTCGTAATTATGTTCTGTAAGGCTGCCTTACTTTGTGTTACCTTATATTGTTTACATTTCCTCAGCTTTACCGAATTTCCGCTAATTTTATTCATATTTTGCCTGGAAGGAACTGCCTCGTGCCTCTATTCATGCTCCTGGTGCCTGCCATCAACTACGTCCGTCGTCTCGCTGCTCGATTCCCGCCGCTTCTTCCAGGAAGTTTCTCTTCTATAAACCACTGTGACGTTTAATATGGCCGAAGTGATTCAGATTCCCAGACATGATGATGCAGTTGTCGTCGAAGTTCAAATCTTGTAGAATGCCAATTTCGATATTAGGTTGGAAAATTATATATTCGCAAATTATATTGTTTGTGAATATAGAGTGAGAAGTACAGAACTAGAGACAGTATTAGTGAAGTAACATTGTAGAAGTGAAATGACAACATAATACGTTAGGCTTAATTCAATTGCGCTCTAGGCTTTGACATTCTTAACATGGCCTATGCTAGTAGTACTACTACTACTACTACTTGAATTAGCTCAAATATCGCCCTAATAGGTCACACAACACTTATGAGGGCTCTACTAACAGAGACAATGCAATTACACATTAAGTAAAATGTACGACTTATACTCCAATCCGGTATTTCTAGACGTCACTTCTGTGGGTGGGCATGTGAAGGCGTGCTTAATGTTAAACCAGTCTGACACAATGTTTCATATTACTTCTGCCTTTCATGTTGTGACATGTACTCCTAAACATGCAACTGTTGAAAGGCAGTGTTAGAACGCGTACATTAAGAGATAAATTACACATTTGCATAGTGGACAACAGGCACAGTGTTCTAGGCATGTTGGTGAATAAATACGACCGTTACAGTGCACTTGTAGCTGTCAGACAATGATGTGGCGGTGAAGAGCAGCAAACAAAACACAAATAAAACATCAAACGATTTAAACTCTCTCTCTCTCTCTCTCTCTCTCTCTCTCTCTCTCTCTCTCTCTCTCTCTCTCTCTCTCTCTCTCTGTGTGTGTGTGTGCGTGTGCGTGTGTGTGTGTTTGTTTTTGTTGTTGTTTTTTTTTTGAAGGGACAATACATTGTAAACAAAAATACTTCACTAGTACTAGCAGTTACACTCCCCAATAATAACTATTGTAATATCACCTCTAAATCGCTACAAAAACATTATATCAGACATTAAAAACAAAGACAGTATCACAACCGCAGTTGTACAATTGCGGGTGTATGGAGAGAGGCTTCTCTGGGTTGAGAAAAATAAAGGTCTCTTGTCCGAGCAGTCGCCACGCCAAGTACATGTTTTTTGTTTTTTTGTTTTTTTAATTCGCATATCCTTTACAGGACATCGCTGTCAACAGCAGCATCTTTCAGCTGTCTGTTGATTTCTTGGCAAGATTACGCTCAGTAGTTTGCCATTGCTTTCTGAGCGGCCGGCTCAGTTATCCCGCAAGTCACCAGCAGGGGTAGAACCGCTTCCAGCTCTCGCCCGCTACGAGACCCTGCGTGATAAACGGGATTACGGAGAAAGTGGTGTAACCCCTCGGCCAGAGAGACCGGCAAGTACATGTTTTTTTTTTTTTTTTCGTATCCTTTTACAGGACTTGGCTGTCAACAGCAGCATCTTTCAGCTGTCTGTTGATCTCTTGGCAAGATTACGCTCAGTAGTTTGCCATTGCTTTCTGAGCGGCCGGCTCTGTTATCCCGCAAGTCACCAGCGGGGATCGAACCGCTGCCAGCTCTCGCCCGCTTACGAGACTCTGCGTGATAAACGGGATTACGGAGAAAGTGTTGTAACTCCTCGGCCAGAGAGACCGGCAAGTACATGTTAGGAAGTTTAATTCAACTTCAATAGAAAACAATGAGGGGACTTGTCGAGAAATAGAACATACACCCTACGATATACGAGTTGGGCATCAATATGAGGTTAATACCATATACCCATTGGCATCAATGCGTAGGATAGGATGCTTTACTGTTGTTATATTAGATATTGACTCAGACAAACACTGAAACATACAGGAAGGAATGGAGACATATGCATACAAATATAACAGTGGAAAACAGTTAACACCCATGAATTCATGCAACGGTTATGATTTGATATGTACATATATATACATATAAATAGACAGCCGTTATAAATTGCAACATTTACATTAATAAAGACAGCTTTTAAGGCCACTGTGTAATATACACTACCACTATGAATATACATTTATTTAACAAACCTGGAGAGGAGAATAAAACTACACCAGCCTACACAAGGTACAGACAGCCTTCACCGGTACAGTCATTGTAACAAATAACATTCCGCGAGACTTCACCAGAGTTCGGTGTTACCGATGAAACATTGTAATCAATACACAATCGCAATTATAAATACACAATATAAGTAACAATATGTACATCTTGCAACGTTCCGGCAAGATTATCATGTGTTTGTATTAATGTTTCATCCTGCTCATCGTTACCACATGTCAAGGTTTGCAATATCACACGTGGACTCTCATGGTTTGCCATCTCACATGTGGGTTGTCATGGTTTGCCGTCTCACATATGGGTTGTCGTGGTTTGCCATCTCACATGTGGGTTGTCATGGCTTGCCATCTCACTTGATCACTAGTCTTTGAACAGGTCTGGTTGTGTTTCCGGATTACGCCTTGTGGTCTAGCGTTCGGGTATTTACCTTTTTGCCTGCCCATTGCTCTTCTATCGACTACTTTGTCTTTTGTAACTAAGTTTTCAAGTTAATTTGTGTTCACAATATGCCTAAAATATCTTGACTGTCTACTTTCAATAATCAATTCACGGTTTTGTTATTTTTTCCTTTGTTTTCTTGAAGGACTCTCCCATTCGCTTGACCTATATAGATCCAGTTAGAACAGGCTACTAACGAGTCCCGTTTACAAATAATCAATATAGGGATACATTAAATCATTAAACGACCAAAACATGTCTGCCAGCATTTACATATATATAACAGACTGGGCATGTCTGCGCTAGAAGAGCAAAGACACTTAATCGCGATGTCTGCGCTAGAAGTTCAAAGACACTTACTTATTCGTGAGAACTGTTAATGCAAGCGTCTGACTTTTCAGAATGCCCTGTAGTGACCTTAGAGCAAATTATTTGTGGAACAAAAATTCTAACATTGCTTTATTACGGAAATATAATAATTCATTTGAGAATATGTTTTTTTTTTTTTTTTTTTTTAAATTTAGCTGGTCAGTTGTTGTTGTTTTATGATTTGCTGATAATTGTTTTCAAGTATATGCAGATTGTGGACACCCTGCTTGTTCTGTGTTTTTCACGCCTGTATTGTTTGTATATTTTGTAGACGGTAACATTGGCTTGGAGGTATGATGTGAACTCCGATTAACAGGTATGACGTGAACTCTGATTTACAGGTATAACGTGAACTCTGATTTACAGGTATGGCGTACATGTATGACGTGAACTCTGATTCACTGCAGGTAAAGCGTGAACTTTAACTTTGAAGTCTAAACTACATATGAACTTCCAAAGTGGCGAGTTAAAATATATTTGATGACAACATATGTTTTAGAGGTACTCGATGAAAAATTCATTCCCTTCTCTTGATAATAAATCGGAAACATTGACTTCACAGACCATGTTGATAAAAAGAGAACTCCAAGTGTCGGTTGAGAAGGTTAGACAGTTGTACGTTGTAAGATTCAGTCGTTAACTCGTAAATAATCAAGAATAATGTCCCTTGCTTAGGCAAAATTAAAAAAAAAAATATGCAGTCTTTCAAAATGTGAATATGCACAGCAGGTGTAGATTCTGTGAATGGTTGCACTTCAACATGTTCTGAAATTGCCAACGACAAGACAACTTCAGTGGCTGTGCTTCTCACACAGACTTACATCGATAGGCGAAGGAAGAAATGATGATAAAGGAAACCATGATACGACATTTTAATCCTCAAATTGTATTAATACTGATACTGATATTTGGTCTCATTTATGGTACACCGCTGGTCATTGTTGCTGACCGTACATCTGTTTGCTTGTTCTCACTGTTGCTGACCGTACATCTGTCTGCTTGTTCTCATGAATAATCAAGCCTTTGTGTTTCTGCTTCCACTTACATCATATCACTAACTCATGACAACCATTATTAATCTTCATCATCATCATCATCAAGTTCCCTGCCAGCTGACGTAATCGTTCATGTCTCTCTCTAGGTCTCAGTCTTTGGTGTTCTGGATCTACTCTGCTGATGATATTCCCCCCAAAGCCACTACCTCAGTAAATCCAGCACAATATTTCTTAGCCTGCCTCTGCCTCTCTTCCTATTGTTCTTTCCAGTTTTCACGATGTTATCCTCACATGACCAAAGAAATATGTTTGTCTTTTACTTATTGATGTATATAATGTTCTAATTTCATTTGCCTCTTTTAGGCAATCGTCGTTACTTACTCTGGCAGTCAATGAGATTCGCAATATTCGTCTCAGGAACCAGATGTCTGTTGCTTCCAAATTCTTCATTATTGATAAATAGGATATTATGTGCCGGTCTCTCTGGCTGAGGGTTTACACCACTTTCTCCGTAAAACCGTTTATCCACACAGGGTCTCGCAGCGAGGCGAGAACTGGAAGCGTTTCGACCCGCGCTCGTGACTTGCGGGATAATGAGCCGGCCGCTCAGAAAGCAATGGCAAACTACTGAGCGTAATCTTGCCGGGAGATCAACTTACAGCTGAAAGATGCTGATGTTGACAGCGATGTCCTGTAAAGGATATGCAAAAAAAAAAGGAAATTATGTATCTTCATGTAATATAAACTGGTGAGTTCCGACAAACTGCCCTATTGAAGGAAAAGTATTTAAGTAAAGATCATTTAGATTTAATTAATAAATACTAGGCTGCTTGTTTGCTTCAGTCTTGTTTATCAGCGCTTGCAGCAAGAGTTAGATTTTTTATCCCTTATTTCTTGAAGCTGCAGGCCAACTGTCTTCACCTCCAGGTCCTCATTTGTTCGCAGCAACCTATGATTGACATAAATGACAACTTTAAATACTTGTTATACTATCATATGTTTCAAGTAACCATTCATAATTAGTCACAAATTAATGAAGCCTCGGCTTGTCTATTACCTAAACTCGTAAGGACAACGCTTTGTTATCAACTTTTCACGTTCAGCTTAGGGGAAAGTTTGCGAGCACATTCATCATCATCATCATCATCATCATCATCATCATCATCATAATCATCATCATCATCATCACCATAATGTACCATGCCGATAAGCGTTGGCGGTCATGTTTCACCATCTCACACGATCACTGGAGTCGTGGACCAGTTCTGTATTCTTGTCTCAACCATACCACGTGGCCAAGCCATCCAGATATTTGCTTCTCTTGCCTTCCCCGTGTTCTCTTCCTCTCAATCTTGGTAGTCGTCACCAAGTTCTTCAATGTATTTCTTCTCATAACGTGTCCAACAAATGTTGACTGTCTACGTCTAATTTCTCTAATACGTTTACGTTTTTCATTTGTTTCTTGTAGGACTTGCTCATTGGTTTTTCTGCTCATTAGTTTTTCTGCCTGTCCGTGGTATTCTTTGCATTTTCCTCATAAACCACATCTCCACCGTGATTAGATGTTACTCAGCTTCACAAAAGTGCACTTTCTATGTAGCACATCAACATTCTTTTTCTCGTTGCAAATGACACATTTTTATTGGTCAGTGTGTTTTCCATCTTGCAAAAGCCTACCTTCGCCATGGCGATCCCTGACTATGGGAAGAGCGCGGTTGGACGAGGGTTCGATGTCAGCTCTCGACGTCGCTAGTGTAGGGAAAGTCTAACCACGTATTCCTCTTTGTGCTCACTCAACTCTACAAAATGTGATGATTCTGACACTTGACATGTAGGTTTCTGGCACGGAACATTTGTATTTTTTATCTGGGAAGTTGAGTTTTGCATCTAGAGACCTTTCGACTGGCCTGGACTGAGTTTGTATTTGTAAGAATACCCTTGGCAGTTTATATCCATCTATTTCTTGGTCTTTTAACTCAGTGCTGCTTATCGTAGGCACTACGTGATAACTGATTGAGCAACATTCTCACAATATATTTGAACCATTGTATTTGTTATCTCTAGCCTTTTTCTATAGTCATATATATATATATATATATATATATATATATATATATATATATATATATATATATATATATATATATATATATATATATATATATATATATATATATATACGATTATAGAAAAAACGGCTTTTTTCGCATATCCTTTACATGACATCGCTGTCAACATCAGCATCTTTCAGCTGATTGTTGATTTTTGGCAAGATTACGCTCAGTATTTTGCCATTGCTGTCTAAGCGACCGGCTCACATACCCCGTAAGTCACTGACGCGGAGAGAACCGCTACAAATTCTCAAGCACGTCACGTCACGTTACTAGAGTATACGGGATTACGGAGAAAGTCGTGTAACCCCTAGACCAGAGAGACCGGCGGAAAAAGGCTAGAGGTAACAAATACAATGGAAAGTCTCTGAAGTGACTTAAAAGCTATAGGAGACAGGCTCTGTATCGTGCTTTATAAATGCCGCTCTGCGGAAATATAACGATCCATATGGGATACAAGCCGTTGCAATGATGTTGATTCTCTTGTTTTTAAACAGGTCATAAACTGATCGCCGCAAATCACATTGAAGCAGTAAAATTACCCGGTGCAGTGTTCTTTGATACTATTCCTCAAATTTCATAATGCCTGCGTCACAACTCTCTGTTTACAATCTGTAATACCCTGTTTTATATTCAATTTTACACCCCGTTTAACATTATGTTTAACGGTTAGTTTGACATTTATGTTTTCACTTTGTTTAACATTTCGTTCAACAGTCGCTTTCACAATTTATTTTGCATTTAGTTTTATACTTAGTTTGGTGTTCTGAATAACTCTGCTGATGTTATTCCTCCATGCCTCCGTCTCACCCATTCAGAATAATTTCTCTTGGCCGGGCTCTGCCTCTTTTCCCGTCGATCATTCCAGTCGTTACGATGTTCTCCGATTCCCCTCTTCTCGTCACATGACCAAATAAAGCTGTTTGTCTCTTTTTAACTGTTGCATATAATGTTCTAGTTTCATTAGCCTCTTTCAGACAATCGTCGTTAGTTACTCTGGCAGTGCAAGGAATTCGCAACATTCATCTGAGGAACCACATCTCTGTTACTTCCAAGTTCTTCCTAATTTGTTCATTTACATTCCAAGATTCACTGCCATACAACAAAACAGGCTCTATGTAGCACTTCAGGACTCACTTTCTTACATTCAATTATAGTGAATTATTGCATTTTTTTGTTAGTGTTGCATATCCTCTACAGGACGTTGCAGTCAACACCAGCATTTTTCAGCATACGAAACTTTTAATTTTCTTAAATGCAACTTTTGCTTGTCTTATTCTGTTCTTAATCTCTGTTATGCACCTTCCATCTGATGTTATAAATGCCCATAGGTATGTAATAGTATCCACTTGGTTAAGAATGTTTCCTTTAATTACCATTTCACATTTTGGTATCACCTTTTTCTTTGAAATCATCACTGTTATTGTTTTCTTGAAATTCAACGAGAGTCCTGTATTTGCACTCTCTGTTACTACAAAGTCCAACAAATGGTGGAGATCTGTTGCATTATCCGCAACCAATACTGTATCATCTACATAGCGTATCATGTTTATATTATAACCTCCGATTAGCATTCCTGGCTTCTCTTTTATCTCTCTTAATACGCGGCTAGGAACATATAAACAACACGCCTCGTGTGTTTAAGGTTTCTCGACTGTTTTTACTTCTATGCTACACAAACACATTCGATGCAGTTAAGATCGACAATACCAGACAAACAAATGCACACATGTACATACTCACACACCTTCTTAGAAGCTTAACGGCAAATGTGGAATGCAAGTCATAATACACAAAATCATTATCGTGTGCCTTACTTGCTTGCTTGTGTTCGCTGGCTGTGAACTCCAGCGTGAAGTCCTGTATGTCGGATTAATACATCCTGTTGTCCAACATCAATGTGATGTCATACCGGACTGAGGTTTGCGTGAGTATCCGTTGTCCCATGTCTGGCTTATTGGTTTGCAGACTGGTGGTTCCTCGCCATGCAGGCAGATACTCTCCGGCTTCGGAGGTAGGTATCGTGTGCCAAGTAGGGAGGAGGATCATGAAGTCGCACAATCATGTGCTTTTTGGTTGATCTAGCTATTCATTAGTCTTTGAGAAGAGTTCTCTTGTACCATATGTATATGCCCTCCAATTTCTAATCGCGTTGTTCAGTGTCCATCATTGACCACCACACAGTAGTATAGGCAAAATTGTTAGCTACTTAGTTGCATATCCTTTGCAGGACGTAGCAGTAAACTCCAGCATTTTTTGGTTCTTAATGATCTCTTCACATGTTTACGTTCAGCAGCTTGACATTGCTTTTCCAACAACAGGCAGTCAAACCACTTTCATAAAAAACTAACTCAATGTGGTCTGCTGCCAAATCGCACACAGCTGTGTTTCGAACGCGCATATGCAAGATTACGAATTGAGGCCGTAATACCTTCGCCACGGAGCCGGCAGACAATATTGTAAAATTCTGAGAATAATGTTCTGATTGAACAATGGATGACATTCAGTTGATGAGAACGGTGAGGACAGGTATGCTTCGTGCAGAGGGATGTGCTTCAACTGAACAATCCACGATGTGGCGCATCCACTGGACTGGGCAGCCGGACAAGGTATATATACACTGTAAACTGACTGAATATATCATGATAGGCTATGTTTCAGGGTTATGCAGTTGTATCTTACCTTGTGAGTTCTATTGCTGCTTCTATTACGTTTGTCCCATCTTTAGCACTAGTTTCTATGAAAAGTGCTTCGATTTCCTGAAATATGTCATATATATATACACATTGATTGATTGATTGATTGAGTAAAAAGATATCAAGAAGGGAATTGAAAGAACGATTGTTAATATCATGGGATTTTGTGACAAAGACAGACAAAAGCATGAGAAATTTACTCATATGAGTATAGAATAATTTACTAAGGAGGGCATTACCATGAAAAGGGTGTGAGTATAATCTTGGACAAAGAAAGAGCGAAGACAGTAATATAAGACAGAATATATGTCCATATCAGATAGAGTTCTGTTAGCCAGACTGAGGGGGAGAAATGATAAATATTACATGTCATTCAATAATGGCGTCCCTAGTTTCGATTTCTGTGTAGTGTATTCGACAGCTCGTTGTAGAAGTCTCTATTTTTTTATCATCATTGCTATTATCATTGCACGGTTCATGCATCTGTATAATCGTTGTTGTTCTAACATTATATTTAACTCTTATGGTCATAATTCATGACGCTGCTTTAATATCGTATGTAAATCTTTTCTTTTTTTTTTTGAGCATGTGTCCCTGACGACATACAGCAAAACATGTTGCGCCAGTGTAGTGGTTAGATGCTTGTTTGCCAACCCAGTGGTGATGGGGTTGAATCTATTTCTTCTTCGCAGTCTCTATTTCTGATATTATTTCCTTTGAAGTAGTCAGGTCTTAGTCAGGTATGACTGAGCTACCGTATGACAGTAGATGGTAATACCTGATTTATGTTAGCGCCAAATGCTGGGCGGCGATCACCAAACTTTACACCCCACATTGTGCCATTCGGGCGGAGGAGTGCAACTGGGAGGGTACAAGCCTTACCCTAGTGTGAGGAAATGCAAACTAAAGATTAAATGTCATGGTAGGGAAGACCAGACCCAAAGCCTTGGTCGGCAACTGGTCTAGGATAGAAGCTCGGACAGGCGGAAAGTTAGAGTATTGCTTTGCTGATCCGGCAGCTTCTGCAGCTTGTCTTCTTCCAGATGTCCTGTCATAATCTCCTCAATCTCCCCACCAGTTCTTCCACGTCTTCTTCATCGACGCCTTGCAAATACGCCAGGTACGCCTGTGAGCGACACTAACTCTGCCGTGACAGGAATGGTCAGTCGGTGCAGCGCGTGGTACACGGGGTCTATGCAGGGAGACAACCCCGACTAACGAGGACTAACGGCCGTTAGAAGCCAGACGGCGTCGGACAGTGGTACTGGACGGACGGTTCGAATGTATGCTCGTATGGCTTGTATGTGTGAACGCGAAGAGAGAGAGAACGCCTGTTTGAGTGTAGAAGACTGTGCGCCTGATACGGAGTATTGTAAGTTGTGTATTGATCTATTATATATATATATATTGATTGTGTAATGGCATCGCTATTGTAATTGCGCCATGCATGTAATGTTTGTGGCGAGTGAGAAGTGCGAATAAAGTGTTAGAATTGTATTCGCTGTGTGTCACGTCAAGTCATTCTGTGACAGTGTTTATTATCACATCTGTGAGGTATTATGAGCCTGTATTATTGCTGATTGCAAGATCCCGACAGTCCCATCTGACGACCCTCCACCTTGCCGTTGTAGAGGGGCTTGCGTGTTCCAGTGACCCCAAGAGCTATGCCGACGGTAGCACAGCTACATGTCGGACAGGTCTTGGGATAGGGACCAGACCAAGAGAGACACAACATGCTGCCTTGCAGGTAGACTGAGGACAGGCAGTCAAAATCCGAATCAGGCGCACGATGCCACTAATTCTTGGTCCAGACACATACTCTTAGGCTCTCTGCTGAGGGATATGGCTGAACGCCTGTAAGTTATTAACCCTCGGGTGTGAGAGCTAGGCCCATACTCATCCACTGCTAAATGGAGGTGAGATGCTGAGCCTGCTACGTGCTTGGTCCAGACACTTGTTCGAAGGCTCTCAGCCGAGGGATATGAGGGATCCCCCGGATGAGAGGGCCTGGCCGTACTCGCTCTCTGCTGCATGGAGTAAGTGCTGAGCGGCTAGCACATTGTAGCCTACCCGAGAGCGTTACTAAAGGTGAAAAAGCCATTCCAATCGCAACACAATGGTTACTGATATCCCAATTCTCTATAAAAAAACTCATGAGTGAGCATAATCAAAGGTGGATATAAACGTCTCATTAACATGAAATGGAGCTCTGGCTTGGGAATCAATACGTGGAAGTCCAAAGCGAAAGCTTGCTGAGTGGATCTTGTATGTAAAATAAGTGGCAAAAATGTCTCATGAACAGTAAAAATGGAACGCTTGGCTAGTGAATCCACTCACGTGGAAGTCGAAGCGAAACGCTTGTCTGAGTGGATGTGTCTGCAGACTGGACCGTTTCCGGTTTGTGCGGGAGACTGCGGCCAGTGGCGAACGAAATACCCAATACTGGAAGTGAGGAATTAAAGCCGCCATGAGCAGGACATGGCGATTCCTTGGGTGAGCCCAGTACCAGAGCATTAATGTGCCGGCTCTGCAATTATGGAAGCCTCCTTGGATGGCGGGAATGCCCATGGTCTGCCCCTGCCTTACCTTGAGGGTTGACAGTGATGTCTTTGGCCGTTCTACCTTGACCAGCTGAGATGTGATGGCACCTCAACAGAATATCCTCGAAACCCCCAGGACGGTTAACCTGGTTTAAAAATTTTAAAACTCCAGCAGAAGTCGGATGTGCCAGCCTAAAGGTTGCAAATAAATAGGCACAGACGCAAAAACGTCCGAGTGAAATGTCCCTCGATGCCCGGAACAGCTCTATCTTGTTTTCCTGCCTGAAACAGCTCTGACTTTCTTGTCTTCCGGCCTGAACAGCTCTGACTAGCTATTCTTCTGGGCACAATGTCCGTACACGTCCGAACCGAAAGCTCGCTAAGTGGAAGTCGTCTGCAGACTGACGTTCCTGGTTTGAGAGGGGAGCGGCCTGTGACGAACGAAACGCCCAATACATGAAAGTGAGGTATTAAAGCAGCCATGTGCTGGACGTGGCGATTCCTTGGGCGAGCACAGTACCAGAACGCAACGTGCCAGCTCTGCAATTATGGAAGCCTCATTGGATGGCGGGGAATGCCCATGGTCTGTCCCTGCCTTCTCTTGAGGGTTGACCGTGATGCTTTCGGCCGTTCTAACTTGACCAGCTGGGATGTGGACGGCACCACAACAGTGAGAGTCCCCCAGGAATGCTAACCTGGTTTTAAAAAACGAACGCTAAAGTCGGATGTGTTGGCCTAAGAGTTTTGGATCACAGGGTGCCTAACCAGAAACACCACAATTACGTCTGAAAAACATTCCGGATGAAGGCAGAAGAAGAAGAGGTTCCAGGTGTATTGGTGTTACATTTCCTCTGGAGTAAACTAAGCAGACCGAGGGAGAGGGAGCATGCTGCATTGGGCAGCACATGGTCTCTAAATTGAGCCCAGGCTTTGTGCTATGGAGAGGTATAACTCCATTTTACAAACTATCGTCTCTCAAGGCGGCAAGGTGCCAGTCAATTTCCATTGATCTATTATCTTGACTCCATTAACATTTGCCATTGTTCGTCTATTGTTCCTATTTTATTTATTACTATCTACTGTTATTATCCTTAATCTGACTAACAGAACTCGATCTGACATTGGCATATATTCGTTTACTGTCTTTGCTCTTTCCCTGGCGTATTGAAGTCTTCCTCATTATTATATGTTCATTTCTGTACATTTTTCCTGCTTCTGTCTGGTCTTACATAATCCCAAGATGTTAATATTGATTCTTGTCATTTCCCTCTTTATGTTTCAAAGCTTACCAACTTACATGAGTGTTCTCTCACATTCCATGTCTCAATTACAAATGCATTACTTGTTGATTTACACACAAGCGCTAGATGGCGATTGGGCAGCACGCCCCTTAACCTCATTTACGTTTTATATATAGCGCACAGATTATGATATGCGAGTGTCTGTTAAAAAGGTAGTTTGCCATTGCTTTTCTTCTTGGCAGTAACCATACAGGTCATTGACTGTAGCCATTGTCTCGAGACAGTGGTCTTGAGCGTACCGTGGCACAACTTGAGATCACAACTAACAAATTTATGTCGTCTGCTCCCCATTTCCAATCACGACCTGATTGCGTGGCTTCAAGTGACACTGATCGGGACCCTGAACGGGTACTTCACCTTACCTAAAGGTGTCTAGCAGAGGGAAGGCGGCATCTTAGTTCACCCATAATAGGGAAATAACCATACCCCGTCACCCGACTCCCACACTCAATAACTTATAAATCTAACCACAATGCACCAACATGACTCACCCGACTCAGTCGCAGACCGTCCTCATACTTGACTACCCGCTTTCCCTTAGTCTCCAGCTCAGGCCTGGCATCGGTTTTGTTTCCAACTAATATTATTGGTATCCTTTTCATAGATCCTTCCTGCACAGGAGAAAACACAGTCAAAGGTGAATCATTTGACAACACGACATAACTGACACCAGTTAAATAAAGATGACATAAATTAAGACAAATCAAGGCGTCTCATTATTTTAGAGCACAAATATTATTACATGCATATACTATTCTGAAAAAGAACTAAAATGAAAAACTGCTGCAGTCGACAAATGGGCTTCCAATGAAAACCTTAGCAATGTTATAGAAATTACAATAACCATGACATTGTCTTGAAAACCGGTCTATATTGTTGGTAAGGGTATCAAGAGTGTTAGAAATGTGACATAACAGTGCGAACCAATATGGTAAGGTCGTAAGGGCAGTTTAAAGATGGTCGTCCCACTTTTGACATGTACCAAAGAGGAGCAGCGTTCTGTTATCCGTGTGTGTGTGTGTGTGTGTGCGTGCGTGCGTGCGTGCGTGCGTGCGTGTGTGTGTGTGTGTGTATTTTTTTTTTGTTTTTTTTTTGTTTATCAGTGACGGGATGGAACCTTTAAAAAGTCATCGGCGAATGAAGGTCCAGTATAGTAATGCATGCCTAGCAGTCCAGCAAGTGTATGAGTGGAGTAGAAGTTTCAAAACGGTGTGACTTCTGTCACAGACTGTTCACGACCGGGTCAGGCACACCGAATAGTGACTTCTGTCACAGACTGTTCACGACCGGGTCAGGCACACCCAATAGTGACTTATGTCACAGACTGTTCACGACTGGGTTAGGCAAACCGAGTAGTGACTTCTGTCACAGACAGTTCACGACCGGGTTAGGCACACCGAGTATTGACACCAGAGTCGATTTTTCTACAGGAATGCAAGCTCTTTATCGGCGCTGAAGGACTTGCATTAAATGCAGTGGTGACTACATAGAAAAATGATACATGTGTTCTTTACTTTTTCAGAATACATTCACCCCAACAAAAATTAAAGTTTGCATTTGAAGTAACCTCGTATTTTGGAAGAACGGTTTGCTGTGTCTTCTCTTCCCATTTGACAAAGGTTAACACATTTTAAAGTCATAAAATTGTACACGGCACTAACCATAAATCTTTACCCTGACTGTGAAGGACATGTAATAGAGAATTTAAAAAATATGTAGTTTATTTCCGTTCGGTATAGCCACCACTGGAAATGACACAGTTACGCCACATCTACTTGACATTGAAATAACTTTGGGAACAGATCACACAATTTCTCGAAGTAAACCAGCTATCATACGGCATTGTATCTGGTCGACAGTCGTTACTCAGAGGTAAGGGACGACGGGTATATACTCAGATTGCAACGGGCACCATTAGTACTGGAACTCTTCGCTGGCTGTTGGATATGAGGTCTGAGCGCTTATGGAAATGCCCCGAGTGCAGTGATGTCGGTTCTTGACTCAACTCAACTCGTATGCTATTGTTATTCTTCATCACTGGTTAAATAAATACCGTTGAAATATATTGTTTTGTACAGATGTGGACAAAAGAAGAAGTCGGATAGACCAAAATCCGAAATATAGTATGTCTGATAAAGAACCTCAATATTAAAATCCGTGACTGCCAGCTGCACAAATAGTGCTTTGTTTGTGAGAGGGTATGTGTATATATGTATGTATGTATGTATGTATATATATATATATATATATATATATATATATATATATATATATATATATATATATATATATATATATATATATATATATATATATATATATATATATATATATATATATAAGCAAAGGGAGATTTAGTACGTGTCATCGCTCACTCTCTTTCTAGTCACAGCCTCCTTTAGTTTTGTAAGGAGACATATGCATAGTACCGTCCTGTAATCACGAAGGAGATAATTTTCCACTATAATACATTTTGAATAACGAAGACACAAGCCTTATATAGTACGATTTATTGCCTGGCACATTTCGCTGCATCTCGTCAGGTACTTACTGCAGATGCCACACAACGTAGAGTAAAATAATTAGATTCATCGTTCAAGCTGAAATATACACATGTTCGCACAGTAATATCAGTTGTTTACTATGGTAATTTTTAAAATGACTATCATTTCTTTCTGTTTGCACACAATAGGCTTGTGCAGATCTATCATTATCGCTTCTGTAAACTTTAACAAACGACTACTTTGTGTATAAAACAACACGCGACAAGCGCTGTCTCTATCTATCTAACGAGCTGACACTCGTATCCTATCATTTGCCAGAGTCATTTCCTCGTCTCTTGATAAACAGGAATCTGTTTCATTGTTTCTATGAGTTCCACCACATTGATGATTCTATCATACCTTTTTAATCCTTTCTGCGCAGGCGCCAATTAATGATTGATTGTATTTCATGAGTAGTTGGTTAAGTCGTTATCTAAGTTTATGATCCACGGAGCAGTTCTGATTTCACGTTAGAGTAAAATACATTACATTTTGTATTATATCTCATTATTTTAATTTACACAAATTTCCTAGTAAGTTTGGCTGTGTATTGAACCTACTTCACCAGTATTACACGTAAAAGATGACACATGATGAACAATGGGTCGACTAACAAACATTATATCAATTAACAACATTATACTAGCAATGTCATACTTAGGCAATACGAGCGAAACAATAGAAATAAGAAAAAAAGACATTCCTACTATGAATGAAGTCTAAATGTGCTAGAAGATGCAAACCAGAAGCAATGATACCAGGAAGAAGTCACGGACATCACCAACTGTAGACAATAAAACAAAAGAGAATCACGCAGTCAAAGGGTTTAGCCATGTAACAAGATTATCACAAGACAGCAGCTCACAAATAGCTTTTAAACATGCTTCTGACGAAGACAGAGCAGGCGGTGGCCACCTGAAAACGATAATATGATGCCAAATCCATCCAATCATGATTTAACCAATTTAAACTGAATTTGTGGACCATAAAAGGTCTTACACAGCACTGACTGGGAATCCTTTTATAAATTGATGAGACCATGTTTGATCTGAGAGAAAATCATTAACTTAATGCGAGCAACAATATACAGACATTACATGTAGAGCTCTTAATCAGTCTTAATAATAACACTGGGTCGTGAGTGCAGAGAATGAGCAGCGGGCCGCACTGAGTTTGAAGTGCAACAGCTGATCCAGACCAACACACATCAAGGTGACATAGTCATCTACACCGATGGGTCAGTGGTGAGAAACAGACGTAGTGGCTGGGGCTTTATTGCAAAGGCTAATGGGCGAGTCTTGAAAAAGGAGAGTCTGGCATATGAGACTACGACCTCCAGCATGAGAATGGAGATGGAGGCAGTAACAGCGGCATTCCGGTGGCTAGAGGAGACTACTGCAACACACGTTGTATTCATTACGGATTCAAAGAGTATGCTTAGCAAGGTGGAGAAAGGAATGTTTCGTGTGGAATGGCTCTCGTCGCTTCAGAGGTCACAGATCGTGAGAATTGTATGGATATTTTGCCCTGGCCATGCGGGTGTACGGGGGAATGAACAGGCTGATAGGCTAGCAGGGAAGGCACCTCTTGGTGGAATTTTGCCTATGGACAAGGGGGAGGTGGTCGTGCGCTTGTGGGACCAGGTGGAGAAGGCGGAGGAACAGATTGAGAACCCATATGTGGAAAGAATGAGATTGCGGGAGATCGGCAGGGGTTCTGGAAGAATCTCAAAACTGAGAGGGAAGACCAGGAGAACTTTTAATCAGATAGCGGTGGGAACGATTAGTAGTATGACTCTTCGCTGGCTGTTGAACGAGGGGACGGAGCACATATGGGAATGTCCTGAGTGCAGTGATGTCGGTTCTTAACTCAACTAAACTCTTAATCAGGACAACGCATTTTAAATAAGAACAGGAGTGCGACGGAAATGGCTTTTGTCGATTTCCGTCGACTAAAAACTGGATTGTGAAGCCAACAATAATTACCGCCGGAGAAGCTGAAAAGTTTCCTTATATAATTACATAATACAGCCGTGAATTAAACAACTAAATACTACATCATATTGTCATTAAATTTTAAAAATTACATCATACAAGAAATACGTACATACATAAAACACACAGTCTTGCAGGAAATAATAGTATACCATATCACAGTCCTTCAAGAAATTATACACTACATCACACAATGGTGCAAGAACTGGATGCATACTACATTACAGAGTCATACAAGAAATAACTACATCACCGCAAACATTAACTTCATCACACAGGTGTGCAAGAAATAACTACATTACACAAGACTGCAAGAAAAAGTTAGATCACACGGAAATGCAAGAAATAAATGTCTATGCATCATACAGTCGTGCATGACAAGCAAAAACTACACACTACTTTTCTAAAACGTGCAATAAATAACTGTCGTAAAATAATTAACTACACCACACTAGTGTGCAAGAAATAACTACACCACACTGGTGTGTAAGAAATAACTACACCACACTGGTGTGTAAGAAATAACTTCACCACACTGGTGTGTAAGAAATAACTACATCACACTGATGTGCAAGAAATTACTACATCACACTGGTGTGCAAGAAATTACATCAAACTGGTGTGTAAGAAATAACTACACCACACTGGTGTGTAAGAAATTACATCAAACTGGTGTGCAAGAAATAACTATACCACACTGGTGTGTAAGAAATTACACCAAACTGGTGTGCAAGAAATAACTACACCACACTGGTGTGTAAGAAATAACTACACCACACTGGTGTGTAAGAAATTACATCAAACTGGTGTGCAAGAAATAACTATACCACACTGGTGTGTAAGAAATTACATCAAACTGGTGTGCAAGAAATAACTACACCACACTGGTGTGTAAGAAATTACATCAAACTGGTGTGCAAGAAATAACTACACCAGACTGGTGTGTAAGAAATTACATCAAACTGGTGTGCAAGAAATAACTACACCAGACTGGTGTGTAAGAAATTACATTAAACTGGTGTGCAAGAAATAACTACATCACACTGGTGTGCAAGAAATAACTACATCACAGAAGCGTGCACAGTGAATACCAAAGTTGAGCAGATAAGATTGATTGATTGATTTAGGAATCGACATCACAGCATTCGGGACATTCCCATAAGCGCTCCGTCCCCATCCTCAGCAGCCAGCGAAGAGTTCCAACACCAATAGTACCAGTAGCAATCTCATTATATGTCCGTCTCGCCTTTCCTCTGAGCGTTGAGCGCTGGCCAGATCCCCTCGTCACTCCTCGCTGTCTCATTCTTGCCAGACCAAGGTAATCCATTTGCTCCTCCGAAGTGTACACATGCTCCCACAAGGCCGCAACCACGTCTGCCTTGTCATGTATCATTACTCCACCAAGTTCTGCAGAGCTAGCCAATCTGTCCGCCTGTTCATTTCCCAGCACACCGGCATTCCCCGGAGAAAAGATCCAGGCGATGCTTGTCACCCGTGACCTCCGAAGCGAAGCAAGCCACTCCGCACGAAGCCTGCCCGTCCTCACCCTCGTCAGCATGCTTTCTGAGTCAGTTACAATTACGATGTATGTGTGTGTCGTATTCTCCATCCAGCGGAGAGCCGCAGTGACTGCCTCCACCTCCATTCTAAAGCTGGATGTTGTGGTATCATATGCCAGGCTCTCCTGCACCAAACGTGATCATTAGCTTTGGCTATGAACCCCTGGCCACTTCTCTCACCTCTTGACACCGAACCATCTGTGTAGATAATCACATCACCGGTGTGAGCATTGTCCTGAATTAGTTGCTGGATTTCCACTTCCGTGGCCCCCTGCTGGCCACTCCCTGCACTCCCGGCTTAATGTGATTATAACTATGCACAAGTCTGACTGCTCCGCTGGCACTCTGACCCATTCCTCTCCTCGCCTAATGTTCTCCAATGGGCACACCTGTCTGATCGTATCCTCCGCCTGAGCCATCCATGATTTCCTTCTTACCAGTCGCTGACCCTTAACTGCGTCCAGCGCCTCATGCAGTGGGTTGTCTGTGTCTGCAGCTACTCTGAGGTATGCCTTCGCCTGCATCACCTTGAGCCTACCAGCAACAGTCGGCAGACCAAGGATGTAACGCATACACACTACTGGGGTGTCTCTGGTGCATCCCAGAATGACCCGCATAGCTTCGTTCTGTATGCGCTCTAACTTCACCAGCTGACTCTCTGAGACAGTGAGCAGTCCTAATCCATAATCAATTACTGAGAGGATCAAGTGCTGGTATAGTGTGAAAAGCATTCTCTGCTCTGTGTCCATTGCAGCCATAGTTTTAAGTGCACAGAGTCCCTTTTGAGATCTTGTCACAACCGTCTCCACATGGTCCTTGAAGGATAGGCTCCTGTCAAATGTGATCCCCAGATACTTCAGTTTGTTCTCTTTGCTGACATTTCTACCATCTATCGGGAGGCTTGAGACATCCGCCCTCACAATCCTGTTGTCCAGAGAACACCACAAAACAGCCGCCTTTTCCGGGTGGATGACAGCACTCGTTTCTGTGCACCAGTCAATCACTTTATCTACTGTCACCTGTAACTCCTGGGCTGTTTGCTCCCTATCTCTCCCCTGCCTATATGCAAGAATATCATCTGCAAATGTTAGTATTCTTCCAACCCCTGGTGCTTCTAGTTATGCAATCTTGCTCGTATACACGTTAAAGAGCACCGGTGAGACTGCAGATCCCTGTGGCAGTCCCGGGGTTAAAATATGTGGCTCTGAGGTCCATGAACTCTGACGGGGAGCAACCCGATGAGAATGCAGGACGGCTGCTATACAGTTCACTAACCAGGGATTGACCCCCTTCTCCATCAGTGCAGTCATCAAAATATCATATCGAACTCTATTGTACGCATCCTCGAGATCAAGCGTTTTCTGTCTACTCTGGAACCCCTCATAAACATCAAAGGCAAAAGTGGCTGCATTTGACCAAGTATCTTTTCCTGGCCTGTAGCTCCCCATGTCTCTTGGAAGAAGCTTCCCCCTTTCCAAAAACTCTTGCAGCTTGACAGCGACTATCTTCTCTAGAACCTTCCCAAATGTATTTAGAAGGGTGATTATTCTAAAGCCGCTAAGCTTTGAATGATCCTTGAATAGTTTTGGGAGAGGGATGAGATAGCTGTGCACCCAATCCTGCGGTACTGATGATGTCCTAATGCTCTGGTTAAAGCAGTCGGTCATCTCCTCCAGGTCTGTATCGCTCAAACCTGACCCCATCGGGCCCTGGTGCCGTGTCATTTGCCTTTTTCAAAATGTGTTTAACATCTTCCACCCGTATGATGTCTTCATACTGTATATTCTTCTTGGTGCCAGATAACTCCTCTCTAACTGCATCCCTGGTGTCCGCATCATTATGATTGGTCTGCTCTAAACATCTCTGGAGAAACGCCTCCCTTTCTCTTTGTCTGTTGTCACGCGCACACCATCATCTCTATAAATTGTTCCCACTGTCATAGGCCGACCTTTTCTCTGCATTTGCCTGTGCAGTTTCCAGAATTTTCGCAGTGTTTTATCACCTCCAATCTCCTTCATGAAACATTTCCATTTTGCCTGTTCGGCCTCTGCAGCACTGCGCTTGAAAACCTCCACCTTGTCTTTCTTGGCATTTTTCGCTGTGTCCACTTCCTCTCGTGAGCTTCGAGGAGTCTGTCGCACTTTCTTTAGCTGCTTCACTGCAGCTCTCTTTGCTTTCCAAGCATGGTCTATTTCTGGGGTCCACCATGGGTGCTGCAAAAAAGGAGTTTTAACAGTCCTGTTGCATGCCCCTTGTCTGAGGCGTCCAAGAAGGCAATCGATCCACTCATACCGGAAGGTCTTGCGCGCTCTCCCAGCTTTAACTTTCCTGGGTTTAGAGATCAGGACTGAGCATGGCATGTGATCACTCCCATGGTCATTCAAAACAGTCCACTTTAAATCAAGGACTGATGACTGGGAGACAAGTGCCAAGTAAATAGCTGTGTCTGCATCGCCAGGCCTCATTGCCATTCTAGTCGGTCTACCATCATTTATGCAGACCACATCGGAGTCCACCATGGCATCCGCAAGGGCAATTCCCTGTCGATTTTCTCCACTGCTGTCCCAATCTCTGTTCCTCGCATTGAAGTCTCCACATATGAGTAGCCTATTACCTGGTAATTCCTCCAGTTCCTTCAGCCAGTCCCATTGTTCCTTTCTGACAAAACAGTCAACTGTGGCATATACATTTATGATATTCCAACTTAAGCCACTGTGACATGTTTGATCGAGTTGCCAGAGGACCTAGTTAGTAGTGTTCTCTGGAGATATATCTTGAATAATAAATAACAAGATAAAGGATATGATTTAGCACGTTTTGTCTAGAGGTCACTCAAATGAGCTAATCATTCCCGCAATAGCCTTTTTGGAGAACCACTTTTCTTTGGCTCAAACCCCCACTGTGAGACCACTATGTATCTACACAGAAATTTATATAAGAAGTAACTAGTTCACCCAAGGCCAGAGAAGATCTGAACTATTAGCGCCTGTACAACTGAGGATCCCTCTCACTCAACATAATGTTGACAGTGTGCTGTTCGTCCGTCACATAGATCTTCTCATATATATTTTGTCATTTTGTGACCTATATCAGTTTGTCCCCTTTCTTTGGGATTGTAGGACTCAATTATTGGTAGACAAACTCAACAATAACTGTACATTACATCTGTTGGACAAGACATCTACATGACAGTTTCTTGACAAAAGTGGGACATACATTCACAAGGAATTGTGTACACCAGCCATTGTACAAGACTTACATCATAAGAGATACTTGACAACATCTATACAAGACTTTTCACAATATGTATAACCAACCACAGCACTTAAGACAGTCACCAGAGACAACACTTGACAGCAACTGTACAAGAAATTCACTGGGGACATGTACTTAAAACACTGGTTCATCTAATACACAATTTATTGAGCTGATGGTGAGTCGAGTGATGACCATTGTTCCATCTGCTGGCATGTCAACACCTCAATACATACATTGAAAATGCATAAAATATGTCCCACATGCATGAAGATAAACATGATACACCACCTCCCCATTACTCCACCACCCAATAATAAATTCTTCTCTTCCTCCTCTCCAATATCTAACTACACCATCCCGTTACAGTATCTGTATCTATCATCATTTCCTGTCTCTTGGGAATTTAGGAAATCCTATCCATGGGCAACTCAAGGAAGAAACTACTGTTCTGGGTCTGTTGAATCCTTTTATCATCAGCATGGATGTTGGACTAGCTCCAGTTAGCAGCTTCCCCAGAATAAGCTTCATGGCAGATTCATTCCTCTTGAAGACAAGATTTGGTATGATGATATGGTACTGCATCTCACGGTTGATCAGGCTGTTAGTGAAGGCTGTCACTGGGTACTTCAATAATGACACACTTAATGTCCCATACATTGCAGCTACTCACTTAGCCAGATCAACTTCCCTACTGTTCAATCACATTCTTCAAGAATCACTGTGTGAGCATCCGGCTGGATATTTTCTAAGTTTAGTCTTAGATAAACAAACACTCCAAGTTACCCCACAATTCTCCATGAATGTAGTTCATAGAACAAGATTTGATGTTAGTCTCATTTGACCTTTTGACTGACTCAAGATCACTGTCCAGTTCACCACTATTAGTAGTGCTTCAGATTGTGTTATTCTCCCATTTGTGCATTCAGCTGTTAAAGAGCTGAGAGAAAATTCTTCTTAGATTTTCCTGCCTTTTGATAGGGAGTCACTTCTGGATCTAGGACTTCTGGTTAGAGGTCCCAGATGATATATGGATGGCTTCTCCACCATCCTCCTGTTCTCTGTCAATATACAAAATGGCACAACATCTCTTTACATAGTGTTAAAAGATGATGTTATCATACATCAACATACACAGATTGGGGATGGGGAGGTAAAGGATGGGTGTTGTCCAAGCACACCTCTCCTAGTTTGATGATGATGTGAATTTCACTGTGATGCACTGTGGTAATCACAAGACCATATGCTGAGACAGGGTAGCTTAACACAATTACCAGCATTTATGTGGTCTAAGTTCCACCATGTTTGAACCACAGTAGACCTTTGCACAAGGAGGACCAGACACAGTACAGCAATCATTGTGACATAGCAACATGGGACAGGCATTGTGAAGGGAAATGGAAAATAGGCATTTACAACTGCAATATGCATTATGTATTAACTAATGGCATTTACCCAATTAGCAGACCAGACATCCATTCCAATGGCTTTGATGTCGGTGCATGAATGTCCTATTCCATATACACTCACTCAGCAATGCCAGACCTCACCCCTTTTCTCAGACAGACCTGTACTCACAGGTACATCATCTTATCATCATCATGTGCTCTCTCCCCACTGAGTAATTTTCATGTCTACTACAGTAGGTAACAGAAGCTCAATTGCATACACAATTGTTCACATATGCACCAAGCACATATGTGGAAAAACATGTTTAGTCCTTGTAAATTTGCATGAGCCATACATTATATTCAGCCAACTAAGACACAGGTTCACACACCTATGGTTCTCTTAAGAACTAGTTTATATGAACCAACCAACAGTAGAGGTACCAGTGTAATACTTCAAAGAGAAATTATATTAATTCTCTTGAGCTTATAGCCACCAGGCATCACATGACTTAGCAATTCTGGCGTGCCATCACCGTCCTGTTTACATATGGATATTGAAGCATCTTTCCTTCTACTAATGTGAGAGGCTACTTATCAAATCACCAGCTCACTCACTCCAACATTCTCAGCGTTTTACAAAGGAACTTGTACATGTTTACATCACTCATTCTAATTCAGACTGCCATATGTTAACTCGCGAGAGCAAAGGTACAGTTGATTTAAGAATAAGTCATCCTAGGCATGAAGAATGCACAAGGGGTTTGGGTTTGCGAATTTGCATGAGTGTACTATACATTCATCAAGCATACGCAACCAGTCACAACAAGGGATTGATATGCACTTGGAGTATACAGCGTGAAAGACATGTCAAGGTTGAAGAAGCAGTATCCAGAATACTGTCGCACAGAAGTTAGGTTTTCCACTTTCACATTTTATTCATAAAATACTCTTATATTCTTCTCATTCGTTCACCAGGCACAACTACAACATTAAAGTATGTTTTAAAGTGGTACCTGTTGTCCAGAGAACAATATATTATTGAATCTTTAAGGGCATTGTTGGGTCATCACATCACACTAGCGACCGCTCCCGGTGAAATCCCGCTCAACTAATTAGATTTTAAAATATGGCCCAGGAATAGCGTGGGCTCATTACTTATTAACCAATCAAAAGACAAGCGCATACCGCTGCCCTCCCCCAACTCGTTCTAGAACATACTAGTTCCAAGAATCGTCCTTCTATTTGGAAACGCCACTTAAATCGGAAGTATTCTTATGAATGTGTCGGGCTGGGAATGGGGAGTTCTGTTTCATCATGCTACATGGCCCCTCTCTTAAATCTTTCATAGGTATGACAGATGATCGCAGAAATCCACAGTTCCCAGATCCCTCAGGTGGTTTTGTCAATTACTCCCTGTCTCCCTTTACCCTACTAGAGTAGTACATTTGGAACTAAGTGATTTTTCTCCTTAAAAAAAAATCTGCCCCAACATTGCATCTGTTGATGAATTTGGTGGCAAACGCAAAGACCATGAAGTTAGCCCTGCATTAAGTTCCTTTAAGTCACTGGGAGCATCAGGAGTCCTGACTCCACTCATCTGTGAACTGCTCTTCTATTTACCTCTGACAGTGTTCCACTGCTGACATCCTTGCTATATTTCCTGTTGTGATAAATGATCTCTCTGAGTCACACCATTTCGTAATGTATGAATGGACCATAGAGATTCATTATGTGAAGTAATGGCTTTGCAATTAAGCCAACTTCCAGATGAGGTTTAGAGAGAATGGTTGCATTCCATGTATCTCTCAACCTTTCACCTTATCAGAACTTCATTCTTCCCTTCGCCACTGGAGAATGATAATCCTGCGAGAGTGTATTTAACTGAACACTTTCTCCAACAGTAATCTTGGCATTTGGAACTGGGTTAAAATTTTTGATCATCACCGGAGCAAAGACAATCACTTCCGGGTGAACTGTATAGCAGCCGCTGCAAAACTTGTCAAGGCTAAAATCTACTATTGTAAATTTGGTTAGCGTTGGACACAGGGTCTACCTTTCCAATAAGCCTCTTGTGTTTGCAGATGGTAGCAATTTCCCATTATATTTCCTTGACTTATTTCTATAGTCTTACCATAGATTTAGAAGTGCACTTGTCGGTTGAGATTCTCTCATTCCGTTATGCCTCTATTTTGATGTGTTGTGAGAAGTGACAGCATTTTCTCTCCTTAGTTGCTAATTAAGCTGTTTCCAACGCAGCAACTGAGTTTGTAGATGCAGTTAGACTAACATCTACTACTACTAATATAGAATTCCAGGTGGAGGTTCCAACTAGTTGTCTTCAGCCATGCTTTAGCTAAGTGCTTTTGAGTGACTGGGAAGTATCCGTTCTTTCTCTCCCACATGAGCAAAACGTTTACTTTGGCGAATATAGGCGTTTCCTCTCATCCATAGAGAAGTCCGTCATTATCACAGCCACCTTTGAAGGTGTGTGATTATGTGGGTATAGCTTCTTAGTTACCAATATTGACTGGAATTTTGGAAGCCAATTTTTACTGACTTTGAGGATATGACTGGCCAGGTCTTGTGAATATACCTCGCATCTCAGTAATAATATAAGATTCCACTGCTCAATGCATGGTTCTTATTATATAAAGAGTCGACTGCTGGAGTGCAGGGATCTTTATCTTGAAAGGAGTCAGCTGTTTGAAACTGATCTTTCGTTAGTCCACTTTCGCAGACATTGTGTATAGAGTGTCAACTGCTGGAGTTGCAGTGATCTCTACCATATAAGAGTTAACTGTTTAGAGACAGTAATCCTTATTACATTCCTACCATTCTTCCGGCAGAAAGGTCTTCCCAATTGAGAATGAAAAAGGAGGAAGACATCAGTTGTACTCAACTTTGTCCTTCCTTTAAGTCTCCACCATTTTTCAGGCAGAAACGCTTTCTCAACTGAGGATGAATTGACGGCAGACGTCGGAGACGGATCCTGTTTTATCTCTTCATGAAATCTTTCAGGTTGTCCACGTTATGCTCCTAGTCGTATGATACGCCAATGACATCAGGTTGGTTATCCATCGTTTCCTGGACACATACTTTGCGTACGCTCTCCACTTCCATATAAATGGCTAGGGGTCCAGTTATTTTGATGGCCTTCCTGGAGATTCAATGAGTTAACTCCTGGTGACGTGGATCCTAGTACACCAGAGAGATTACACCATCGAACAATAGGTTAATGTCTTATAGACACCAGACTGTGGTCGGTGTTGTATGACCGCCCATAACATCAGGTAGAATTTTCCCTTCATCTCGTCCATCACGTATCAAGTACGCTTAATAATACCACTACTTCAGGAATGGCAAGTGACTGAGTTGATAAGGATGTTTCTCCTGGAGATTTCAATTGTGCTCACTTTCTCAGCAGCTTGATCAGGGCTACCGACAAGATTACACAACTGAAGAATAAATCCAACGTCGAATCGACACTGGACATTAGCCGGTACGAATACTGACTATCACCGAGAGAGATTATTAATGAGGTGTCTTAATGGTTGCCCAAATTTTCCATCAGGGTTCACACTCTCTACTCTCAGTGTTGCAAGCATGTTATGGGGAGAAGAGAATATAGGGAGTTGTTATTTTATGTGATGTGGTGACATTAAAAATGTTGTAGTTACAACAATATTCCCCCTCTCTCACCTATGCCAGCAATTAATTTTGGAGATGGAGTAGGCCCCATATTCATTTACTGGATCAAGTGTCCTAATTTCAGGGACAAAAATGAATTTTCCCCTGTAATAGCTGTCTCAGTTATATTAAAATAATTTGTGTTCTCTGGTGTTTCAGGTACCTTAATTTTTGGATACATA
Source organism: Cepaea nemoralis (assembly GCA_014155875.1). Lineage (NCBI taxonomy): Eukaryota > Metazoa > Mollusca > Gastropoda > Stylommatophora > Helicidae > Cepaea > Cepaea nemoralis. The sequence continues at coordinate 10,119 of JACEFZ010016840.1, read as the reverse complement.
TATTGAACAACCAGCATGCACAAAATTATACAACAATATTGACAAGCTAATAAGTCATATCATTCTGAGAAAACTAAATATCATGGATACAGCATTTATGTTGACCCATAAGATATTTATACATCATTTTCAGTCTGCTACATTGAATTCCTAACTGATATATTAAAACAGTGATACATGCAATATTATCACTATTATTGAAATCAAACCTTCTAGAGATTTATTGTGGGTTTACATGTCTGGACAGTTGCCCTCATATAAGAGACAGGGTCCATTAAACAACACCATAAAACCTTCAAGAATTGGGTCTGATTTGCGAGAGGTCACCCCGGATTTTAATACCAACATAGAGATCCCAAAAGTGAGTCTTATGCAGGGTATGCCCAAAGTTTGTATCCCGTCATCAGGGCAACAGGTATGTGAGCCCCTAGCAGGTTATTACCAGGGTTTAAATCCGAGACGAGTGTTCTTTTTCCCAGGGTTTATAGCCCGGAAAGAGCAACCCAGTTATGTGACCAGGTTTTCCCAGGGTCTATATCCCGGAAAGAGCCTACCAGTTATGTGACATGTTTGATTGAGTTGCCAGAGGACCTAGTTAGTAGTGTTCTCTGGAGATATATCTTGAATAATAAATAACAAGATAAAGGATATGATTTAGCACGTTTTGTCTAGAGGTCACTCAAATGAGCTAATCATTCCCGCAATAGCCTTTTTGGAGAACCACTTTTCTTTGGCTCAAACCCCCACTGTGAGACCACTATGTATCTACACAGAAATTTATATAAGAAGTAACTAGTTCACCCAAGGCCAGAGAAGATCTGAACTATTAGCGCCTGTACAACTGAGGATCCCTCTCACTCAACATAATGTTGACAGTGTGCTGTTCGTCCGTCACATAGATCTTCTCCTATATATTTTGTCATTTTGTGACCTATATCAGTTTGTCCCATTTCTTTGGGATTGTAGGACTCAATTATTTGTAGACAAACTCAACAATAACTGTACATTACATCTGTTGGACAAGACATCTACATGACAGTTTCTTGACAAAAGTGGGACATACATTCACAAGGAATTGTGTACACCAGCCATTGTACAATACTTACATCATAAGAGATACTTGACAACATCTATACACGACTTTTCACAATATGTATAACCAACCACAGCACTTAAGACAGTCACCAGAGACAACACTTGACAGCACTGTACAAGAAATTCACTGGGGACATGTACTTAAAACCACTGTTCATTGATTACACATTTTATTGAGCTGATGGTGAGTATAGTGATGACCATTGTTCCATCTCCTGTCATGTCAACACCTCAATTATTGCATAGAAAATGCATAAAATATGTCCCACATGCATGAAGATAAACATGATACACCACCTCCCCATTACTCCACCACCCAATAATAAATTCTTCTCTTCCTCCTCTCCAATATCTAACTACACCATCCCGTTACAGTATCTGTTTCTATCATCATTTCCTGTCTCTTGGGAATTTAGGAAATCCTATCCATGGGCACTCAAGGAAGAAACTACTGTTCTGGGTCTGTTGAATCCTTTTATCATCAGCATGGATGTTGGACTAGCTCCAGTTAGCAGCTTCCCCAGAATAAGCTTCATGGCAGATTCATTCCTCTTGAAGACAAGATTTGGTATGATGATATGGTACTGCATCTCACGGTTGATCAGGCTGTTAGTGAAGGCTGTCACTGGGTACTTCAATAATGACACACTTAATGTCCCATACATTGCAGCTACTCACTTAGCCAGATCAACTTCCCTACTGTTCAATCACATTCTTCAAGAATCATTGTGTGAGCATCCGGCTGGATATTTTCTAAGTTTAGTCTTAGATAAACAAACACTCCAAGTTACCCCACAGTTCTCCATGAATGTAGTTCATAGAACAAGATTTGATGTTAGTCTCAGTTGATCCCTGACTGACTCAAGATCACTGTCCAGTTCACCACTATTATAGTGCTTCAGATTGTGTTATGCTCCCATTTATGCATTCAGCTGTTAAAGAGCTGAGAGAAAACTCTTCTTGAGATTCCCACATTTTGATAGGGAGTCACTTCTGGATCTAGGACTTCTGGTTAGAGGTCCCAGATGATATATGGAAGGCTTCTCCTCCATCCTCCTGTTCTCTGTCAATATACAAAATGGCACAACATCTCTTTACATGTGTTAAAAGATGATGTTATCATACATTAACATACACAGATTGGGGATGGGGAGGTAAAGGATGGGTGTGGTCCCAACACACCTCTCCTAGTTTGATGATGATGTGAATTTCACTGTGATGCTACTGTGGTAATCACAAGACCATATGCTGAGACAGGGTAGCTTAACACAATTACAAGCATTTATGTGGTCTAAGTTCCACCATGTTTGAACCACAGTAGACCTGGGCACAAGGAGGACCAGACACAGTACAGCAATCATTGTGACATAGCAACATGGGACAGGCATTGTGAAGGGAAATGGAAAATAGGCATTTACAACTGCAATATGCATTATGTATTAACTAATGGCATTTACCCAATTAGCAGACCAGACATCCATTCCTAATGGCTGTGATGTTGGTGCATGAATGTCCTATTCCATATACACTCACTCAGCAATGCCAGACCTCACCCCTTTTCTCAGACAGACCTGACTCACAGGTACATCATCTTATCATCATCATGTGCTCTCTCCCCACTGAGTAATTTTCATGTCTACTACAGTAGGTAACAGAAGCTCAATTGCATACACAATTGTTCACATATGCACCAAGCACATATGTGGAAAAACATGTTTAGTCCTTGTAAATTTGCATGAGCCATACATTATATTCAGCCAACTAAGACACAGGTTCACACACCTATGGTTCTCTTAAGAACTAGTTTATATGAACCAACCAACAGTAGAGGTACCAGTGTAATACTTCAAAGAGAAATTATATTAATTCTCTTGAGCTTATAGCCACCAGGCATCACATGGACTTAGCAATTCTGGCGTGCCATCACCGTCCTGTTTACATATGGATATTTGAAGCATCTTTCCTTCTACTAATGTGAGAGGCTACTTATCAAATCACCAGCTCACTTCACTCCAACATTCTCAGCGTTTTACAAGGAACTTGTACATGTTTACATCACTCATTCTAATTCAGACTGCCATATGTTAACTCGCGAGAGCAAAGGTACAGTTGATTTAAGAATAAGTCATCCTAGGCATGAAGAATGCACAAGGGGTTTGGGTTTGCGAATTTGCATGAGTGTACTATACATTCATCAAGCATACGCAACCAGTCACAACAAGGGATTGATATGCACTTGGAGTATACAGCGTGAAAGACATGTCAAGGTTGAAGAAGCAGTATCCAGAATACTGGCGCACAGAAGTTAGGTTTTCCACTTTCACATTTTATTCATAAAATACTCTTATATTCTTCTCATTCGTTCACTAGGCACAACTACAACATCAAAGTATGTTTTAAAGTGGTACCTGTTGTCCAGAGAACAATATATTATTGAATCTTTAAGGGCATTGTTGGGTCATCACATCACACTAGCGACCGCTCCCGGTGAAATCCCCGCTCAACTAATTAGATTTTAAAATATGGCCCAGGAATAGCGTGGGCTCATTACTTATTAACCAATCAAAAGACAAGCGCATATACCGCTGCCCTCCCCCAACTCGTTCTAGAACATACTAGTTCCAAGAATCGTCCTTCTATTTGGAAACGCCACTTAAATCGGAAGTATTCTTATGAATGTGTCGGGCTGGGAATGGGGAGTTCTGTTTCATCATGCTACAGCCACCAATCTCCATTTGTATACCCTGGACCTCTCTTGCACTGTGATTCCACTGGCTCAAGTCAAGTACCACATGCTTCACTCCTTCCTTCACAAGCAGATCTTGTCCATGTCTCTTCTGCCCAGTAGAGCAGATGAGTACAGCCGATAACAGATAGTCAATCTGAGGATAAAATCAGACGACTTCACCACCAGTCTACGGACTAACAGTTTGATATTGATGTTGACCACGATGGTGAAGTAAACGACGGCGATGATGATGATCACAATGGTGACTATCAGCACGTTAACACTGGATAGCATAAGTGTAGTTTTCTCAACAATTTAAAGGCAGCAATGTTAACTGATTAGATATTAATAGATGTCTGTGTAAACATTGCACTTCATAAATCTTGAACTACTTCCGGTCCCCAGCATGAAGGTTAGACATTGAACCGCTACGTCCTCTGGAGTATTTACTCTTGTGGCTGCATTTTAAATTCACATTTTCCTCACGTTGGATTGTTAGAAAATGGTTCCGTCACCCTGCTTCTGAGTGAGTCCGTGGCGCGACTCTGTGAGCTGAGAAATTCATGTGGAATGCTGTTACATCTGTCCGCTTTTATTTGTACAGTGAATTGCATGTTCGGAACAATGGCTACCGTCTGTTGTTGAATTGACGGATTTGCCTTTTCGGTTCACGCCTGCATTTTTCAGGAGACTCCTGGGAGTCGACGCTGGAGCTACGGAGTTCGTGTTTTGTACGGCCCTTTCGGCGGGCTGTTGGTTTGCCAAGACGCCTGTCTGTTCCACTTTTCACATGGGGCAGTGAGGAGCATTTTGTGTGATATTCACTGTCACAGGAGCGGAGCATAATGGGGACGATCCGTTGCCGTGAAGTTGGAACCCCGACTGACTGGCTGACTGACTGACTGACTGACTGACTAACAAGCACACACACACACACACACACACACACACACACACACACACACACACACACACACACGTGTGCATATGTGTTTGTGTGTCTGACGATGTAATTCTTATCCCATATATCTATTGTATTACATTAAATAATATACTACTTTCAAAATAAATGCAATAGAAATTGTTTATTAATTTCTAGATTTTTCTATTTGTCAAATATCGTTTAGCTTTTCGATTTCAGTAACCTAATTAACTTATTAACGTTTTCCGGCATGGCACATGATTGATTGATTGATTGAATTAACTTATATGCCAGCTTCATATACGCTAAAGACACATTTTTTGCTATTATCAAACCAAATGTGCAGACTATAAATTCAATTCAAAACAATGTTTTCCCGTAGTGAATTTGAATAACGAAGACACAAACAATAGATTGCACGATTTATTGCCTGGCATATTTCGCTGCATCTCGTCAGGTACATACTGCAGAATTCACACAACTTACGTGAAATTAACTAGATAAATCCTTCAAGTTGAAATATACACAATTTCGCACAGTAATGTCACTTATCTACCACGGTAATTTTAAGCTGACTAACATGTCTTTCTGTTTACACAATTCTGGCTTGCGTTGATAGATCATAATTGCTTCTGCAAATTTTAACAAGCGAGTATTCTGTGTTCTAAACAACACGCGAAATGCAGTCTCTCTGGACACAACATGGCGACTGGCGACAATGTGCCTGCCGATTGAAGACGCCGGGAGCTTCCGGTGTGTCGGCTCCTCGTGGCTATCATCTCCTGTGTGTTGTATTACGTCTAAGAAAACTAGATACACAGAAGGACTGGCCAATACCTAAATTTTCAGAGCTTCACACCTGTCCAGTACAAACGGGGCTTAGTACGGACCTTGTTTGACCGTGCTAGAAAGATATGCACCCAGGACACACTGACAGAGGAATTTGAAACTCTGAAGAATGTCTTAAACCTGAATGGGTACTCCACAGGATTTATAAAGCGCCATTGCCAACAGCCCAAACCCAAAGCAGACGTAACTACAGTCCCTAAACTCAAGGTATTCATCCAGCTAACCTTTCGAGGGGATGACGTAATGCAACGTCTACAAGACCGGCTTACTACAGCAGTAGGTCGAACATTCTGTGCGGCAACTCCAGTCATTAGATGTAAAACCGTACCCATTCCTACACCAACAGTCAAAGAGCCTGTTCCTCTGTACGCCACAAACAATTGTATTTACCAATTCACATGTAGATGCCAGGCCGTTTACATTGGCCGAACGGAGAGACAGCTTAACAAACGGGTGTCAGAACACATACCTCAATGGGTCAACAAGATACAACACACAGGAGATGATAGCCACGAGGAGCCGACACACCGGAAGCTCCCGGCGTCTTCAATCGGCAGGCACATTGTCGCCAGTCGCCATGTTGTGTCCAGAGACACTGCATTTCGCGTGTTGTTTAGAACACAGAATACTCGCTTGTTAAAATTTGCAGAAGCAATTATGATCTATCAACGCAAGCCAGAATTGTGTAAACAGAAAGACATGTTAGTCAGCTTAAAATTACCGTGGTAGATAAGTGACATTACTGTGCGAATATGTGTATATTTCAACTTGAAGGATTTATCTAGTTAATTTCACGTAAGTTGTGTGAATTCTGCAGTATGTACCTGACGAGATGCAGCGAAATATGCCAGGCAATAAATCGTGCAATCTATTGTTTGTGTCTTCGTTATTCAAAATATAAATTCAATGTTATGCTGAAAATGTATACAAATGTTGAACAGCAAACATAACAACACCACATTGTTAATGTTTAAAAAGAGTACGCAACAAACCCATTCCCGAGCCAATGTGATTAGTAATATATACTTATGGTGCCACAGTAATTAAAAACTGTTGTAAACATAATTTGTTACAAAGCAGACTGTCAAATGCATATTAACATAGAAGATAAAAATGCATATTGGTGAAGAAACTAGACACATAGAAGATAAAAATATTGTAAGCATAAATTGTTACAAAGTGTATCCAGACTGTAAAATACATATTAACATGGAAGGTGAAAATGCATATTGGTGAAGAAAACTAGATACACAGAAGATACAATGTTAAAACACAAAGGCGCAAACAAATGACTATTCATGTTAATAAACATCCACTCCATGACAATATGCACCGTCGCTGTGATGAAGGCGTTACGGACACAATTCGTAATCTCACAAACTGCGTTTGAAAAACTGCTGATAGAGATATGATAGCAGACCGCTTGCTTTGGTTTTCATATAATGGTATGAGCTCCGTTCGTTCAGAAAGAAATGACAAACTATAGAACGTACACTTGCCAAGACATCACAAACAGCAAATGATGGGGTTGATTGCTACGTTCTGTAAAATAAATATGCAACTGACATGTCAATATGCAGCTAAACTCGTGTCCTAATGTGGAAATGATACTTAAGCAACATTGTCTAGACTCTAGGATGACTCTAATCAGCAGTAAACCAAAACATGCTGTGCTGCTGAATCAATCATCGGATTTAATCCACCTAGATGCGTTGTCAATCTATAAAAGAATTATTGTCACCGTTTTCCAAATCGAATTTGAATTTCACAAATTCAAGTGTGAGTGTCAATGGTCTTACATAAATAGAACAAAAAGACAAATGTGTATATATATATATATATATATATATATATATATATATATATATATATATATATATATATATATATATATATATATATATATATATATATATATATATATATATATATACACAAACATATACCAGTGATGGTAGAAAGGAGAGTTAACCTATCTTCTAGACACCCTGTGAGTCGACATGCCATAAAAACCCAGCCTAGCCCATCGCTTAACGCCCGATCGAATTGCGGCCGTGTGGTAAAAACAGACAAAGCGTTTCGCACACTGCATTCGACGAATAACTAATCTCTATACAAATATGCTGAAGCCTCAGCTTTTGGGCATTTAAATCCCCTGTTGTGCAGAAAGAAAGACGTATTGCATCTTCAACTGCAATGAAGATACCAAATTCTCAGCGTTTCACACACAAAAAAGGGTTCGTCTACTCACTTTTATGACGAGAAATATATCAGACAAGAGTTACTGCGATCTATTGTTGATAGTTTCTTCATGTTAATCCTCTCTATGTATATAGTACAGAGTTTTACAGGTCATTAAGGAATATCGGGGACATGTTATTAGCCCCATATGTTCAATGACAGATCTGATGGCCACTATTCATTTTCTAAGAAATCCGGATTGTCATAAAAACTTAACAGAGCTAAATGCATGGTGGTTTCATAGAAGGAACAGGTTTCCGTATACTCTCGATGTAGTAAAGGTGACAAAATTAGGCTGGCTAAACTCTTTATGTAATATCCCACGAAAGAAATTGCAAAACTATAGAAAATCATAGCAAATGGAAAGACTCTTTTGCCGCAGTAGGTAACATTTTTGAAAAACGGAAATATGATATCTACAATAATCCGGATACTGAAACGAGTGTGATCAGTTCTTATGTACGGATATGAATGCTGGAAATTGAGCAATGAAACTGGAAAATTTGGAGTTGTGGTTCTTGTCTAGAATAATTTTGAGAGCAAGGTGGCCAGAGAAGAGAGCAAACGGTAAGATAATGCCAGTGCAGTGTCATCCAGCAAAACTAAATGAAAATGACAAACATGGGGTATGGCAATAGAGAGAATATAGGGTATTTTTGTGGAGAAACTACTAGGCCACAGAGATCATGAGAGACAACATTCAGCCTGAAACAGTCATGATCAACGAAGTCTGCTCCAGACACATCAGAAGATGGAGGAGGTAAACAAGACAAATTAAATGGAAGAAGGAGGAAGAGGAGAAAAGGAAAAAGAGGAAACAGACGAAGAATATTGATCATATTAACGTTTTAAACGGAAAAGAAGATTATAATTGGAACTTTAAATAATGGAGTAAAAGTTACGGGCATGAAAATTCGCCACCCGCCGTGAAGTCTTGCAAATATTAGCCCAAGTACTGGTCTCTGGTACTTTAAGATGTAAATACAGAACACACTGACCGTTAGAAACAACACCCACGTAACTGTACTGTCTATAAGTAGGAACAGTTTCAGAAGTGAGTCGTACAAAATGCTGGAAAATGTGACAAAACTATTGTTATAAATAAGTTTTACAACGGTAATAAAAACTAGGTAAATACAGTAGTAGAAATTAAATATACATGTTAAAAGTACAATGTTAAACAACATTTTTATCAGTTAAAAAATTTAAAAACCAAACACAAACCCCTAAATGTACCTTGCTGTCTGCCTGAAAGTAAAAATAAATCATATTTTGCAATTGCGGTCTGGCACTCTATGATCACATCGCTATTGCATTCTTGTGCTGCAGAAGATTCATCATTGAGTGAGAGACATGTCATTTCATTATGCCATTCCATTATCCAATTACCCCTACGCAGTTCGACCTCAGAAAAGAAGTTATATTAGGGTCCATCCCTGGCTCGGATTGATAGTCATGTGACCGAGGCAGCCACAAACAGGACATCAATATGAGGGCGATTGATGTCCAAAGATGGTAATAACTTGATAGCTAGACATATCATACATAAGATATACGACAATTATGACTTTAGCGATGGCAAACATGAGCTCTTTCAAAAAGTAGCATAGTTTGTATCTCTAAATAAGTACGGAAAAGCAAAGGAATGGGGTAGAGTTTAACATGACTGTCACAGATATAATCATTTAATCCATTGATAGAGAGGACTGGGAAGTCATGACTGAAATGTCTGCTTCAGGGCAGGCCCTAAAGAAGAACACTGACGTTATGCACGCTTGTAAAGGACACATAGATATAACAAGGACCTTGTTCTTTTCATGTTCACATCCTCCACCTTTCTTGGCAAGCTCATCTGTCTTCTCAGATCCCATGAAACAAAAAGAGTTTTCCGTGCTACCAGAAGAAAACAGGACCAGAATAACAACGACTCTCATTCTCTTGACCAGCATGGGATGGTCATCGTTTTATGGCTTCGGACAAGGCATAGCAGACTGAACAAGTATATGTAGACTTTGTCTGAGTGACTCATGCCAGCAGTGACATCAAACCGCAGGGCATGTTCTCAAGGAATCCCCCGCACCCGCCCTCCCCGCCCCAGTCCAACGAGATGAAAAGGGCCTATTGGAACGGAACTGCATTCAAAAGTGTGGGAACAAGAGAAGACCTTCACAAACCTGTTGACTACATCACGAGAACTCGCCTGTCGGTGTAAACAAGAAAGAGCTAACGCGAGAAAAAGAAATATCACCGGGACATCAAATGAAATATCACCGGGACATCAAAT
>JACEFZ010016839.1:107500-161642 GCA_014155875.1 Cepaea nemoralis | reverse complement strand
GTCCACCTACACGTAACAAAATCTTTACGGTATAGCAAGACTACTGTCAGCTGTCCTCCTACGTGTAACATCGTATTTACCGTGCATCCAGACTTCTGTCAGCCCATTTGTTCGTTCTGTCCACTCACACGTAACATCGCCTTTACCGTGCATCCAGACTTATATCAGCCCATTTCTTCATCCTGTCCACCTACATGTAACAAAATCTTTACGGTATAGCCAGACTACTGTCAGTTGTCCTCCTACGTGTAACATCGCCTTTACCGTGCATCCAGACTTATGTCAGCCCATTTCTTCATCATGTCCACCTACATGTAACAACGTCTTTGCGGTATAGCCAGACTACTGTCAGCTGTTCTCCTACGTGTAACATCGCATTTACAGTGCATCCAGACTTCTGTCATTCCCTTTCTTCATCCTGCCCACCTACATGTAACAAAGTCTTTACATCGCGACCTGACTTCTTTCATACCATTTATTGGCGATGTACACCTACATGTAACACCGACCTGTACGTGAGTTAAGCGCGCATCTGTCTGTTCAGAAGACCACAACTCGGTGATCATGTGATGACAAACACGGAGCGTGTGTAGATCTTTATGGAATGTGCTGTGACAACTTCTAAATGATATTCCATCTTCTGCTGCTATTTTCTCTACAATGCCTTTCGTTAACACAAACAACGTTCCAAATTTACTTTAAAATATTAGCATTGCATAATGAAGTATGAGATCGCCGCCACGTACATCATAATCGACAATAACATGCAATCTTCGCGTAAACACTTCTGCCACTAAGAAACGTGTGATTTCTTCACTGTGGTATCGCCATCTTCTTCCTGTAACACTGGCAATTTCCTATTTGCTGCTTCTCAAGCAAATTTAAAAGTAAAACTTACAAACTGCGTTATCTCGCTATACATTTGCACATCTGCAGACTGTTATCTTCAAAGCTGTCTCTTCATATGTCCACACATTTCCTAATAACATATCTTGAGCGCTGTTTCTTTGTACATCCACATGTCACTCATATGTATATTTCCAACGCCGTTAACTCTCTGTACATCCACATATCACAAATTGTATAATATCAGCAGCCCAGACTCTCTATATTTCCACACATCATCAATCTGTACATCTTCAGCAGCCCAGTCTCTGTATATATCCACACATCATGAAATGATATATCTTCAGCAACCCAGTGACTCTATATATCCATAAAACATCAAATTGTAAATCTTCAGCAACTAAGTCTCTCTATACATCCACACAACACCAAGTTGTACATATTCAGCAGCCCAGTCTCTCTATAATCCACACATCACCAAACTGTATATCTTCGGAACCCTAGTTTATCTACAATTCCGCACATCACCAAATTGCAATCTTTCAGCGCCACAGTCTCTCCACACATCACCCAATTGCAATCTTTCAGCGCCACAATCTTTCCACACATCACCAAATTGCAATCTTTCAGCGCCACAGTCCCTCCACTACCAACAATAACCCTGACTAATCCTGGCATACAATGAACTCGCCACTCCAACCATAAAACCTCGTAACCCCAACAGTATACAGCACGTGACTGTCAGCCATAGTGTTTCCAAAAAGAAAACGAAAACCACAGCACACAATGTCTGTGGAAGCGCTATGAATGAATCACCCGTAACCACACAACAAACCCACCAACGAAACTGCGCCTTTCCTTTTCTTATTATCAAAGAAGCAGATGGCAGAGAAGGTCACCGAGGACATCTGCCGTAACTGCAACAACATCTAGCACCAATAGGGCTACAGTAATGTTCCCAACCCAAACATCACGTTTTCTCCATTGACAAAAAGAAAACCTCTCCAGAATTTCATGGGGACACGTATCTAAACGGCTACGGTAGTGCTAAATGAAGCATAGCGCTCGCTCGTACTACGCATGCTTGCAAATACTTCTTCTTCTTCTTCTTCTTCTTCTTCTTCTTCTTCTTCTTCTTCTTCTTCTTCTTCTTCTTCTTCTTCTTCTTCGTGTGTTGTTGGTGATCATGTCTGTCCACAGACTTGTCTCACGTACTGCCAATATTTTGATACCGACGTTCCTCAATGCTATGATGTCAGACTGTCCAGCACTCTTTTCTCTGCCTCACCCTGTTTCTCCTCCCCTTCAACAAGCCCGTGGTCACGACGTAATCACCACACGCCAAAAGAATAACGAAGGTCTCCTTCTGATGCGAGTAAGCAGATCTCTTAGAGTTAACCTGTGTCCAGATTTCTTCATTAAGCTTTTTATCTGTTTTCGGTGCACTTATCATTCTAATGCCTGCTCCGTGGCGAAGCTGTTACGGTCGCAGTTCATAATTCCGCATACCGTGTTCGAAACACAGCTGTGGGTGATGTGGCAGCAGACCGCCTTGTGTTGGTTTTTTTATGAAAATGGTATGAGTGTCAGTCGTTCAGAAAGCCAAAACAAAACATGTTGTTGACTGCTCCGTCCTGTAAAGGATATAAAACTGACATTTTTTTTAATCATTTTAATATAATCTCATTGCGCTATTATTCACAAGGAAATTACAATGAAGCCTTAACTAAGAATGAGTAGAAGACTAACAAACCAATGCCCATGCATGCACAAGATATACAGGAAACAACAACATTTTATACAGTCACAGGCAAATATATCACTTCGGAATCCCTGAGGCCATCAACATAAAAATATAGGAAGTCCTTTGTGACAGTTCCTCTAATCACAGCTTGTATCAGACACTCTTGATCTAGTTCTCCTGCCTCGTCCAATGACATATTCAACGTTTCTTTAACTCTTAACAAAAATGAGCTTTTAGTCTGTGAGTTTTAATTTACTGTTAAAATTATTTTTATTCATTCGCTCTTTATCGCCCAAGACAGTATAACCCTTCACCAGCAGCCCACTCCAGGAAACCCTATCCACGCCCTCTCTATAACACGTTATGTCTCTACTTTTCTTCTCCGTGTGGTTTTATGGCTTCCTCTATTTCTGTTTTTGCCTTGTCGATTCCATACGAAGATCTTTCTAGTTATGCCGTTCTCAGATTTTCTAATGTATGTTCTATCAGTTCTATACAGCGCCTAGTGTCATTTCTTCACCCCTTGATTCAGCGGTATTTGTCCAGTTCTCTCCATCAACTGGACACTGGTGATTCTGTTATATCACGTTAGTCCTTCAATTGCGCACTCACCCATGAATGTTTCAGTGCCTTTCACTCTTAACAAATATGAGGATTTAGTGCAGGGTTTATAGGATGTGCCCGTTCCGTGGCGACGTAGTTACGGTAGCAATTCGTAATCCCGCATACCCGGGTCGAAACACAGCTGTGGACGAATTGGCAGCAGACCGCCTTGCGTTCATTTTTGTAATGAAAATGGTATGAGTGCCGGTAGTTCAGGAAGCAATGGCAAACTACTAAACGTAAACTTGTCCAAGAGATCACAAACAGCCAAAAAATGCTGGAGTTGACTGCTACGTCCTGTAAAGGATACACAACTAACAATAACTATTTATGGGTGTCGAGTTTCAATTTAGTGTTAAAGAATACATTATAGTATACTTATGTCGGCAGTTTTCATATTTATATTACAAATACTAAAATAGAAGTTCTAGGAATACCGTGGTCCAAGAAGAAAACATATGCCATTTAAAGCAGATCTAAACTTCGAAGAAAACTGCCCTAACAACAGCATCATATCTCGGAAATTGAAATACGAGGGGGCTTCATTTGAAAACCTTAAAAGATTTGTGTTTTGCTTGGGACAATATATTCTGAAAAAGTAAAGACCCAATCTTTCATGTTTCGATGAAGTCACCACTGCATTCACTGGAAGTCCTCCAGCGCCGATAAAGTACTTGGATTTCTGTAGAAAAAAAAAATATCTGGGGTCACAACTCGATGTGCCTGACCCGGTCGTAAACAGTCTGTCAAAGAAGTCATGCTGTTTTGAAACTTCCTACTCCACTCATACACTTGCTTGACTTACAGGCATGCATCACTATACTGAACCTTCATTCGTCGATTAATTTCTATAGGTTTCCCCCATGCACTGATTTTTAAAAAAAAAACGGATAACAGAACGCTGCTCCTCTTTGGTGCATGTCACAAGCGAGGCGGCTATATTTAAACTGTCCTTGTGACGTCACCATGTTCGTCTGCACCGCGATGTCACGTGCTTAACACTCTTGACATCCTTATCAACGAATATTAGAAGGTTATAAAACAATGGCAATGGTTATTGTAATGTCTATCACACGTGTTAAGGTTTTCATTTGAAGCCCCCTCATACTTTAGGCATAATAAACGTCACTGCAGCTTGGAGAGAAGAATTATGGAAGACATGGTTCCTGGGGGAATAGGCCAGGTCAAGGATCGACCAGCAGGAAGACGGACACAAGACAACCGTCATTTTCAGAATACACACAGGCTGACACCCCTGCCATCTAGCATACCTGTGTCGCCGTAACCACTCACACTGTTCCCGGGTGAATGTGTACTTGTGTACACACTTCCCTGACTCTATAGCATATCTTTACAGGTCTGCACTCTCCGTCAAGAGTCTCCAAGGCAGGTTTGATCATAAGGAGCAACAAGTCCTGGCGTACAATATTGCAAATCCAACGGACAGTTGATATTATATCCCATACACGCTCCGTCCCCTCGTTCAACAGTCAGCGAAAGGTCATAATAATAATCGTTAACACAGCTATCTGACTGAAAGCTCTCCTGGTCTTCCCTCTTAGTTTTGAGATTTTCCCAGAACCCCTGCCGATCCCCAGCAATCTCATTCTTTCCACATACGGGTTCTCAATCTGTTCCCCCGCCGTCTCCACCTGGTCCGTGTCCCCTCTTTGCCGGGATAACTCATGTCTATTTCTGTTGTTTACATCATGTTTGTTTTTTGAACAACACGCAAACAGTGACCACTTATTTATGTCTTAATTGTGGTAATGTTCACAGTAAATGTACCAGACACCCCAAAGCACTGGGCATTGGCTGCAACAATATCACATAACCTTATCTTAGGACAGACGGCGCAAGTCTCTGAAGATTTCCTGGAGATCCCCGCAGCTGGCGCCATGTGGGAAAACACTGCATATTAGCGCGCCTTATATTATTATTCCTTCGGTAATTTCCACAGAAGAAAAATCGTAGACATATTTGTTCGGCTTCTATCAGCGAATATACTCCCCTCCCCATATTTCCTTGCCTGTCCTTTGAATAATAAATTACATTAGCTTCAATGTGATGGTCGTCTATATCTTTGTATATGTAAACAGTGCGTGTGAATTTCTAATGACAGCTCTGAGATGTAGTACTTTTTGCAGTCCGATTCTCCTGTTGTAGCACGTGCTAAAAGGTAAGGGCAGTCTTAGCCAGTAAGTAGTCCGATAATCCTCAAATCACATCGAACCTGATGCATCCTGGGGGGGGGGGGGGGGGGGGTTCTTCTGTTTAATCTGTTGCCTTTGTTTCTTGATCTCACTTTGCAATAGGAATTGTGTGTCGGCAGTGACTAGGAGGTAGGCACGTGCTCTACAAATCCTTGTTCTGTCTGCCGTGGTTGGAAAATCAAGGAGATACCGCATCGTTCTGAATGGTGTATCTTTTGTACACCAAAGTAGAATGCGCATAGCCTTATTCTGTATTCTTTCGAGTCTCTCCATCTAAGAAAGGCTGAGAGTGAGGATCGCCAGGGCGAACTCAATCACCGAGACCTGGTATTGTTGGCAGAGGTGGCGCTCCTGACAGTTTGCCGCCGCCATTACCCTCCTCACATCCACGGCCCTTCTAGCTTTGATTACCGCTGGTCTATGTATTCATACAAATTCAAACTTCCATAAAACTCAGAAAAATGCAGTCTCCCGTGAAAAAAGCACTCATCGGTACTTTATTGCAAAATTCCTGTCCACAATCTCACAGCATAAACTGACAGCTGGTGTGGAGTGTTGTTTCAGCGAGAACCATGTCAGAGCTGCCTCCCTCACATTGAACAGTGTTCCCGTTATCCCGCACCACGTGGTTATATGGTCCTGGCGCGTATACAACCCTTACCTGCGGGATTTGGCTAAACGCCTCTAATCAAATCTCAAGGATTTAGGGTCTGGCCATCGCTCGTCTCCTGCTCGTGGAAGCGAGGTCTCGGAGGTTTGACGCTGAGCCGCCAGCGTCTGCAGCCTAACTTGTTCCAGACGTATTGGTTACCCATTCCTCTGGATCAAACAAGGCAAGGCCGAGAGAGGGAACATATCGTTTGGCACATGTTCTCTGAAGCTCTGCCCAGGCATTGTGATGGAATTTTGGCCAAATTCCAACTCACATACTTTGGTCTGCCAAGGCTGTAAGGTGCCACTCACTATTAAAAAGAGCTATAGAAGCAAAAACATATATGTACTTATGCTTCATAGACTACACGAAAGCGTTTGACAATGTGACGAATGTGGAACTAATCAAACTATTGGTACAACTAAACACTGATGGCAAATTTATGCGAATAATAAAGAACACGCATTGGCAGCAAACAGCAGTCATAAGAATCAACAACCCTTTAGGAACAATTCAGAGTTTAAAGAAGGGCGTCAGACAAGGTTGTGCAATGTCTCCTGATTTATTCTCATTGTACAGTGAACATCTGATGAGATCTACAGAAAATATGCCAGGGATCCTGGTTGGTGACATAATATAAATAACTTGCGTTGTGCTGATGACGATCGGCATGATAGCAACAAGTCAGAAGGAACTACGGGAAATCATAAATATAGTTGTTACTGAAAGTGGAAAAATATGGGCCGTGGCTTGAATAATAGGAAGACCAAAGTCATGGTGATATCAAAGCCTGCGAATCGTGGGCAGTTAGTAAACAAGGTTAACAAGTTATTGAAGTTTTGGAGGTGTGATTTTATAGAATAATGCTGACAATTCCTTAAACAGAAAGAATGAGCAATCTGGGCATTTTGGGGAAGGCTAAGTCGCAAAGGAAACTTGTCACAAGCATCAGAAAGAGGCAGCCTTTATAATTAGGCCACATTATGAGCAGACAAAAACTGAAATATGTCGCGACAAATGGAACATTTGTGGAAAGAGAGATAATGGAAGACATCGAGAGAAAATTCTCAATAGTCTTCTGTTAATGCACGGAAAGGGGTCAGCACACGAATTGATACATTCCGTTGAAGATCGCAAGGTGTGGAGAAGCACGATCGCGGACGCCAGTCGGCAAGACATTTGATGATGTTGATGAATACTCTTCCATCTGCTGTTATTAAAGTACCCAAATACTGGCCGAGTTACTTGTCAATGTTCACTGTTGAAAACTATTCTCCATGGAACCATGGAGGAGAAACATCAAGAGGGGACAACGCAATTCTGAACTGATGAAATTAAAGAATGGACAGACAACAGCACTGCAACAACAACATAATAATAATAATCCCCGTAACATATGAGCCTGCTGTCGGTAATTGAAGAGCTAGGATCATCAAACTGTTTACTTGGGAAAGTAAATTACAAGTACCTCTGAAGTTGGAGGTACACGGGTAACAGGGCAAGCTAACCCAAAGGCAGAAATCTGCCTAATGCACCTGAAGTAGTAACACTCGTATGGACTATGCTTGATTTCAAAAGAGAGCGGGTACCCCCCCCCCCTCCTTTTTTCCCCCTTTCTCCACCCCTCCCCCACCCCCCCCCCCCCCCCCCCCCCCCCCCCCCCCCCCCCAAAAAAATAAATAAAAAACACACACACACACATTCGTTTAGGTCTGAGTGCACGAAAGAGCAGGTGACCAGTCTGTCCTTCGTGAAGTAACGTCTGGTCCAACATTGTTCTTCCCTCATCGATTATCGCCATGTTCGCCAATCGATAGGCTCGTTCCTTATCTGTCACGACTGAGTGGCCTGGTATATAAATGAAAGCTACCTGGACTGACTGTGCTGTGTCCAGTGTGTCGAGCCAATGGTGTCGTGTGAGGCCATTCTGGACCTCCTTGAGCACGTTAATTAAGTCGCTGAGTGTATATAAGTGTGTGTACTTCTGCACTCCGAGCTATTTCAGGGACACACACACACGCGCGCGCACGCACGCACGCATGCACACGCACGCACACACACATATTCGTTTAGGTCTGAGTGCACGAAAGAATAGGTGATTAGTCTTTCCCTGGCGAAGTGAACACTAGGTGCAAGTATCGACCTCTCGTAAGACAGCACCTGTGCCAATATCGACGTCAAGTGGCAGCGACTGCATGGACGCGCCAGCCACCTCAGTGCCACACTCAGCGACTGTATGGACGCGCCAGCCACCTCAGTGCCACACTCAGCGACTGTATGGACGCGCCAGCCACCTCAGTGCCACACTCAGCGACTGTATGGACGCGCCAGCCACCTCAGTGCCACACTCAGCGACTGTATGGACGCGCCAGCCACCTCAGTGCCACACTCAGCGACTGTATGGACGCGCCAGCCACCTCAGTGCCACACTCAGCGACTGTATGGATGCGCCAGCCACCTCAGTGCCACACTCAGCGACTGTATGGACGCGCCAGCCACCTCAGTGCCACACTCAGCGACTGTATGGACGCGCCAGCCACCTCAGTGCCACACTCAGCGACTGTATGGACGCGCCAGCCACCTCAGTGCCACACTCAGCGACTGTATGGACGCGCCAGCCACCTCAGTGCCACACTCAGCGACTGTATGGACGCGCCAGCTACCTCAGTGCCACACTTAGCCGTGTTGCTGAAGAGTTGGGTGCATGTCCTTTATAGGACGTCATAATCAACCCCAGCATGTTGTGACTGTTTGTGATTTCTTGGCAAGTTTACGTTCAGTAGCTTGCCACTGATTTCTGAACAACCGGGACTGATACAATTGTATGAAAACCAACGCAGGGCGGTCTGCTTAAAAAATTGCCCGCAGTTGTATATCGAACGGGTTATGAGGGATTACGAACTGCGTTCGCAAGCCTTTCCCTACAGCGCCGACTGAAGATACGGACCATTGACCAGGGACACACCCATTGATACAGTATCAGTGCAACGACCACTACACACACTTGTCCGGGACAATCAGGTCACCATTATTCCTTTAAGAATGGGGATAACGGACTGAGTGAACACATGCATCGACGTGAGTGTAGGTGTCTTCACTATGCACCAATGGACTAAGTATACAAACTGCCTGTTCTGTGGACAGTGTGCAGAACGATATACTAGCCCACTAAGTCAACAAACAACGCCAAGACTATAAGCTGCATGGGACTACATCAAAAAATCCTTAAATTGCCTCACCGTGTCATTATAAAGTTGGAATGGCAAAAAGAATGACAGAATGAAACAAAACGACGACGACGACGACAAAATAGAAGAGAAGAAAAACGAGGTAAGGAAGGAACAGCAGAAGAAGAAGGGGCAAAAAATGAATAAAAGCAGGAGAAGGAGGAGAAGAAGAAGAAGAAGAAGAAGAAGAAGAAGAAGAAGAAGAAGAAGAAGAAGAAGAAGAAGAAGAAGAAGAAGAAGAAGAAGAAGAAGAAGAAGAAGAAGAAGAAGAATTCGGGTGAATGTACACATTCTTATGTTTTGCATGCGTGATGCATTCGTCATACTGTAACAACATAATCCTCGTGAAAAAGGAGGGGCGTTCAGAAAGTAATGCTCCACATCGTTTTTCCGAGCTAATAATGAAGATAGAAGCATGAAATTTTGCACACTTCAAATATGGCATGTACTGATTGTGTGCACCAACTTGCAACCCAACCGGCCAAATAAAATGGCTGCCCTAAACTATTGAAATGGAGCGTGTTAGCAATTTGTGTTATATGGAGCGTGTTAGCAATTTGTGTTATAAGTAGCGAATTGTGATATTTTTTATCGTTGCAGAGAAAGAAACTGTTGTGAATATTCACAAGCGTCAATGTGATGTGTATGGAAGTTTTGCATTCGACAGGGGTACAGTCAGTCGCTGGGTTTGGAGAATCATTGATGGTGTGATTCTTGTGGATGCCATGCCAAGATGAGAGACCATTAATTCGCAAGCTTACATAAAGACATTGAAAAAGAAAACACACACACACACACAATCGACGTTTTCGCAGAGTTCGGACGCACAAGAATCCAGCAGACCTGCTTCTCCTTCACGACAATGCGCGCCCTCACAAGTCTGGTAACACGGGAAGCAGTCACCAAATTGGGCTGTACTGTACTATCCCATCCACCCTATAGTCCCGATTTGGCCCCTCTGATTTTCATCTATTTGGTCCACTTAAAGATGCACTCGGTGCGACACGGTTTAAAGATGATGAAGGAATGATTCATGCAGGGAAGAAATGGCTACATGATCAAGACAACATCTGGTACGGCCTAAGAATACATGCACTTGTTTTGCGCTGGCATAAAGCTGTACACATTGACGGGATTATGTTGAATAATACAGTTGTTTACATGACACACCCATGTATATTGTGAATAAATGTCATGCTTTTTGAATAAACAGCTCCTGATAAAAACGATATGGTGCATTGCTTTCTGAACGCCCCTCGTAGAAACATGAAAGACTCCTTTCACAAACGTACGTGAATTGGGTATAGGAAGCCAGACATATTTGTATAGACCAAACTGCACTCTGTGAGTGACGTGATCAGTATCACACCGGCAGCCTTTACTTCCCAACACATTTCTTGATACCCTTTTTTAGGCTGGGTCAACCCGGGAGCCCAGGTCCATTTCACAGATTCGGGACTGCACCGATGCCGATCGAGCCCACGAGCCCCGGTCCGGCAGGCGTGTCATCTAGCTACTACGCTACCGCGGCTGCCGTCTGGAAGTGTGCACGCGGGATATTCATCAACTGACAGATTCGCCCGTTCTCCGCCGGTGGGCGACTCCAGCACTGCCTGTTGTTGATATTCTCCCCGGTTCCACACCAGCACCCGGGAAATCGATTACATCAAGGTTGTCTGTCTGCTGTATGCACCGGCTACTGGAGCTTCTGTGAAGTCATAACAAGGAAGACCTTGATCTCATACCTTCACTGGGATGGACCCGGACTGGGATGGGGTGAGGGATCATTTCGCCTGCATTCTAATTTCTCCAGCCGAAAGGTAAGCATCAGAAACAACTATAAAGCGTGCCACGACCTGATGGCAAGCGGCGGGAACCTGTGTGTGGTGAATACGGAAATATTAAAAGAGATAAAAGAAAACTTTAGAGACAGATTTCTCTCTCTCTCTCTCTCTCTCTCTCTCTCTCTCTCTCTCTCTCTCTCTCTCTCTCTCTCTCTCTCTCTCTCTCTCTCTCTCTCTCTCACACTCACTCACTCACTTCCTCACCAACCCTTACACACACACACAATATATATATATATATATATATATATATATATATATATATATATATATATACACACACACACACACACACACATACACACACACACACTGATAAAATTCACATTGAAATGAAGCCATAAGTCTGTACTTCACAATTTGATTTCTCAATGTAGTCTCTGTTATTCATTATAGTTTGTGTCCATCTTCTCACAAGGGCATGTATCCCCGCACGGTAAAAATTCGTGTCCAGTTTCCCAATCCACTGGCGTACGGTGCGTTTAAGTGTCTCGGCTCCTCAAAGTGATGTCCGCGAAGATCTTCTTTCAGTGGTCCAAACAGATGGAAGTCTGAAGGTGCTAAATCGGGACAGTAAGGGAGAAATGGTAATAATGTCCAGCCAACTTCTGCAATCGAATCAATGATGCGTTTAGCGGTGTCTGGCGTGGCAGTAACGTGCAACAGTAGTGCAATTCTCGGATCTTCAATGGGTAAAGTCGTCGAAGACGCCATCTAAGCTTCTTTAAAGTTTAAATGTAACGGTCAGCATTCACCGTATTTCTCTGTTCCAATAAATCGAGAAGAATCACAACTTTCTCATCCCAAAACACGGAGGCCATAACTTTCCCCACAGATGGCGACATTTTGAACTTCTTTCTTGTCGGTGATGTTGCGTGAAGTTATTCCATTGACTAATATAACAGAGTAGGCTGTTATACGGGGTTTAGTTAGGTGGCACGGCGTGCAAGGGGAAAGAGACAAATAGCTGATGCACGCGTGAGCACCGTAGCTAGGGAGTTAAGGACGCTCACGTGCTGACGTAGTAAACAGGGGGCAGTTACCACCCAGCAGCCAAGCCAGTAAGATGTATCTACACTTATAGTCGCTGTATTCATTTTGATATGATTTGAAGACTCTCACAATAAATTGAGTCATTTCTAATCATCGTTGGCTTGACTTCCTCCCTTCAGTTGCATGCAGTTACTTTTGAGTCCTGGCGCTCTGTTAAACTAACTCTTAGATTCTGGTTCAAAGAAAAGAACTCAAGTTTCATCACCTGTCACGATATTCGATAAAAACCCTTCTCCGTCAGTTTTGGTAACGGTGCAGGAGATTGATGGCCATGGTTTTCCTTGCTTTTTTATATATTTGGGTACCCACCGTGCACAAAACTTTGAATAACTCAGGTCTTTAATGGTGGTCTGGGCACTGCTTTTACTAATGGAACACGGTTTATCCAGTGTTACCCGACAGTCACCACGAACGATGTCATCAACTCAATGAATGTTGCGTGGAGCCAATGCCACTGAACGACGGCCAGTCCGCTTTGCGTCAGCCAGTGAGGATTTTATCTACTTCAGATTCGTCAAAACGGCAAACCCAACGTAGTACAGTGCTAACATCCACTGTTGAATCTCCATAAACAATACTCAAGCGTTCGTGGATGTGGATCAGGATCTCGACTTCACCACTGAGGAATTATATGACATTACATTGCTTTAACCGAAATTCTTTGGTGGTCATTTTTAAACTGGTACTGTTGCGCAACCTGTGACGGAAACAAGTTGGTATTGATACACAGTGCAGAAGAGTGGATCGAGAATATCACTAAATTAATAAATTACACACCGATAAAGTATTTACTTAGGTAAACAGAAAATATGAGACGTTACTTATTGACCGTCCCTCGTGTATATATATATATATATATATATATATATATATACACACACACACACACACACACACACACACACACACACACACACACACACACACACACACACAGATAGTTGTAGGTTATGGTCTCCACCTTCACGACGGTAGGCAGAGGATCTCTTATTTTGAGGAGACAATGGCTACGGTCACTGAGCAGTATGGTCACTGCTAGGAAGGAAAGCAATGGCAAACTGTCGGATACGTCGAGATTGATGGCTCAACCTCAAAGATATAAAGGATGAAAAATCCTTTTTCCCAATGTGATCCTGCCCGTTTAATTAATTTAGCTGTACTGACTCAATTGTTTGCGACCAGAAATAGAGTTTTAGAGAACCAAGGAATACCTTCAGGAAATAACTGATAAAGTTCTATTCCCTTTTATACCCGAAATATCCTTTAAGTGGTTCCTTGCCTCTCCTCTACCAACTAATTAATTCTATCTAGGGTAATTTAAAACAATTTGACTATGACAAGTAAAATACAATCAATACATGACATGACCTCAATTTTTTTATGATTTAATAAACACAAACATGGATTTTGTAAATTGCATTCAAAATTACAATTTCCTGTCATAAAATAAGGACATATACATATACAGTAAATATACAGAATTGATGTGCCAATTATGTGTATAATAACAGCTATATTTTTCCCCAGTGGCATGTAATGCTAATCTTTTACTGGCCTGGATGATCTGGAAAAAAGAACTGTCTACACTCAGAATTCTCTACTTCCAACTTTGGGAATCCCTCTGGCTATCAATTAATTGCTGTAGTCTTAGTGTTACAGGTCTTAGTAGAACATAAGTTGGCTCTTGGTTTTCCTTTCCATTGTTTGGCAGGTAAATGTTTAAATAAAGATTACCTCTCCTATGAGACAAATGGAATCGTTGCAGGTAGATAAGTTTCTGCGCTACTCTATCAAGGGCATCACTCAACAATGTGCTCACTCAAAAGGTGCTGCATTCAATCTTCACCAAGTCAGGTCTGGATTGACATGAATAAGACCACTACCTGAAATTCCATCAATCATATAATATGACATTAGAAATGAAATGTAAAAGCCTAAGAACATAACAAGTGAAAACAATAAAAGGAATCTTGTTCTTAGAGAAAATAAACATAGAAGAAAGATAGTCTTTGTGTTCTCAATAAGTTATCACCAACATAGTTGTTTGCTCTCACTCCAATCTTCCACTATCAGGTGTTCAAGGTTTAACTAGCAGATGTGCAGTTTCATCTTCACTTATGCCTGTCCTACAGTTTATAGTTTAAGCAATACCTTGAATGATTTGAAATTTGACAATTATGTTGACCATTCTCTTCATCATATTTTTCTATTCAGGAAAAGGGTCTCATACATTGAGGGCTTTTAAAAATCAGTCCCCATTGTAATGAGTGTTTGTTTTATAAGCAATGTAAGTACATTATGGTATCCAATCTTGTATAGTATTCAGGTGACTTCTCTTTTTAGTCCAAAGTTTTACGGAAATTATATCCCCCCCCCCCTTTTCACCGTTTCTATACTAAAAGTGTACTTCAGCTATCCGCATCATCATGCTTATTATAATCATTCTCATCATCATCATGATTACATTATTATCATGTTTATGACATTAGAAATCATTACATCCTTATAACATTATCATCATAATCATTAGTACATCATGTTCATTACATTACAGTCATCATCATCATCATCTTTGTAGTACATTATTATCATTACACTAGACCATATGTGTTAACAATAGTGACATGAAATACAAAGTGGGATTTTGCTTAAATTATACACACAGATGCTGTAATATGCGTAATGTATGATATTGGTTGTGTCGTGCTTAGCGCACAAAACTAGATGATTGTAACATGAATTATATTTTATACACAGTGTCGTTATGCGCCGGAGTGTCCTAAATTATTATTTAGTTTATGGGGTATGCCGATGCAGTTCTCTAGTGATAGTCCTGGCATTTCACATCAAGTTGCTGGCTATCCTGAGATCGACTGTTGGCTTATACTCCCTCTCTCTCTCAGCCTGTAACTTCACTCACCCAAACTCCTCATGCATCAGTCACCATATCCATCTTTGCATGTGGGTTCAATTCACTCTCTCATACATCATTCATATGTATGGATGATCATTTCACTCAGTCTATAGACACATTCATATTGGTATGGGTGATCATATAGGAATCATTCATCACACATCCTTCATACTGGCATGTAAGGTGGGTACTTATGTGATTTCCCAATGATAACCTTAAATGTTAACACTATTGACATCACAATGAGATCTCACCCATTCATCAGACACAATCATATCTGTATGGATGACAATCATGCATATGTAGGTGCTTTACACAGATTACATTCACAGATTCACAAGAATGACATTACAAGGGAATCTCATCCTTCAACCTAATTTATACTATTTCATGGATATTTAGTCATGCATGCAGATGGGTTTTATCAAATCATACATTAACATCTGTTTGCAATAATGAATCACACATGACATAAATTTATGTGATCAATAGACACACTTATGCAATTCACCCAGGATTTAGCAACAGGAAATCCATGAGTTATCACATGCTCTCATAAAATACATACAATTTAGGTGATATATCCAATTCACATTCAGGCATTATGAATTAAAATACTTCTTGTGGAATGTGCCTGGCCCTGCAGCCAGCAGGGTTAGGATCGGCTAGCCTCTCCCAGGAGGAGTGAAGAGCGAAAATTAGTAGCCTGCCGATGACCCGCAGACTACACAAGTCAACCCCCACCTCCACGTGGTGCAGACCGGGCACCCATGACCGCGAGGTCATGGGCTAACGGGGCTATGGCTTGCCATAGGGGATGGACTCCCTGTGGTCAGATTAGTGTCCTAAACCTGCGACTGGCCTAGCAAGCCGGCAGGGGATCTTCATACTGCTCGTAGAAAAACTAAGAAGTATAAACGGACTGGCAACTGGAGGACACTCAGAACCCTTCACCATAAGATCTGGAGTACGACAAGGTTGTGTCCTGTCCCCTCTCTTGTTCATAACATATATAGACAACATATGTAAAGAAACCAGCCAAGCAGAGACAGCAAGAATACCGCATGACGAGAACACAGAAGAAGAACCATCTGCAAATCTAACCATTAGAGAACTCCTGTTTGCGGACGACCAAGCACTAATAGCAAAATCAGAAGCTGAATTACAAGACCACATGAATAGTCTAAACGAAATGTGTAGGGAACATAACATGAAAATTAGCACAAGCAAAACAGAGGTAATGACTATAACTAAAGAAGAACAAACAGCAACAATTCACCTAAACGAACATCCCTTGAAACAAGTAAAGAGCTTCAAGTACCTAGGAAGTATAATATCATCAAATGGCAGATCAGAAGACGAGATCAAAAATAGGTGCAATAAGGCAAATCAACTCATTGGACAAATGGCACCAATACTAAAGAACAAACATGTATCAATAACTACTAAGAAAGCACTTTACAACACAATCTTCCTACCAACTCTGTGCTACCAATGCCAAACCTGGACAATGACAGAAAAAGAGAAAAGAAAAATCACAACAACAGAAATGAGGTTCCTGAGAAGAATACTCAACGTATCAAGAAGAGATAAGATCAGAAATGAAGAAATCAGGACTAAAGTGGGGGTTAAAGCTGCTCTAGATTTTATTAGAAAGCAGCAAGTCAAATGGTTTGGCCATGCAAGTAGGCTACCAGTCAACAGCATGCCACAACAAGCAATGATGTACAGACCAGATGGAAACAGAGGAAGAGGCCGACCACGTAAACGTTGGACGGAGGGAATAACAGAATCCATGGGAATGTCGATATACGAAGCCTATAACAGGGCACTCTCACGAAGTTTATACTTCACCTCGACACCGCAAGGTACAAGAGGAACATGATGAGATGAGATGAGATACTTCTTGCATGGCGGTTGGTTACGCACTATTATGTGGCACAAATATTATTATTCCCCATGTTTAACAGCCATGTCTATATATTTGCCTTACCCCATGTGTGCTGTAACATCACACAATTTATGGTACCTTTTTGGTTCTCATGTGTTCATGAACTACCAGAAACCTATTTGTTTGCCCATGTGCTCATGTCAAAATTAAATCTACTGACTAATTACACATTACACTAGTTTGACTTACCAGTGTTTACACATTTACAATAGTTTCCTTAAGTCTTAAGTTACTCTACTTCATTGTAGATTGAGTTGCTTAAGAAATAAAATTTACAACATGTGTCTAATGTTTATACATTAACTAAGTTGTTTAGCTGGGAGAAAATAAAACACTGTGGTTTTCTCCTAATGTACAGTTTATCTTATGACTATGATAACTGTAGTATAATATTATTTAGTTTGTACTAGATTAAATTTTTTAAGAACTCACCATTCCAAATCATTATAGATTGAGTTGCTTAAGAAATAAATGTATAACTTGGACTAATGCTTATACTATGATGATTCTTAATGAATAGTTTATCTATAAACTATAACCATTAATTATAATTAACTTCTTAAGAATTCACCACACGTGTTCACAAGTCGACTTACCAACTCCTCTTCTGGGAAACTGAACTCACAACTTATCTAAGATTTAAATGAATTAAATATGGTGTTTACCTTATTTATCAGAATGACCTCAACATGTCGACACGTTTCATGATTTGAATGAGATGCAATTTCTCACAGCGATTTCGTAGGCTGAGGATTTTCTTTTCTCGTGAATTTTGAAACTCTCTCACTCCTTCCGCTGCTTCAGTTCTTATGTCTCATTCTGACTGATGTACAAACAGGCCATGTCGCTCTGCGCGCTGCTATTTATACGGTCCTTTCCCGGTTAACGTTTTTCATTGCCAATGGCTATATTAAATCTTGGGTCGTACAATTGTGGAACAAACCAATTCGGTTTCGGTGAACTCCGATTTTGTCGTCCTGGAAATATTTAATGCGATTTTACGTTTTGTGAAAATATATCACACAAATTACCTTCTTTATAGATGCCAAGAAAATCATGTTGTGTGGACTCATCGATAATCAGAGAAACGGCGTAAACGGGTGCTCCATAGAAGCAGCCTCGTCCGGTATGGATAGTCATGCGCACCAGGTGACTCCAGACCGTCAACAGGCAACTAGGTGCAAAAGATTAATTTCACTGAAAGTAGGAACTTGGAATGTTAGAACAATGAATGCAGATGGAAAATTAGAAAACATCACAAAAGAAATGGAGAGAGAGAAGATTAACATATTAGGAATATCGGAAACAAGATGGAAAGGAACGGGGATAAGGACAGGAGAGGATTGTAAGATTATTTACTCTGGGGGAGAAGAACAGCAGAGAGGTGTAGCCATTATATTAGATAAGCAAACATCAAATTATGTCAAAGGGGCTGTGTCAAACAGAGTTGTATTAGTAAAATTAAACGGAAGACCTTTTAAAATAAATGTCATTCAAGTATATGCCCCAACAAGTGAATGCAGTGAAGAAAGTATAGAGGAATTTTATGACATAGAGTTTGCTTTGAAGAACTGTAAAAATTCAGAAATAAATATCATAATGGGTGATTTCAACGCAAAAATAGGAAAGCAAAGCGAAGGATGCAGTGTAGGCAACCATGGTTTGGGAGAGAGAAATTAAAGAGGATACAGACTTGTAGAATGGGCAAAAGAACAAGAAATGGTTGTAGGAAACACCTGGTTTAAACAGCATCCTAGAAGATTATGGACATGGAGGAGTCCAGACAGCAGGATTAAAAACCAGATAGATTACATCCTGATCAGCGAAAGGTTTCGAAATGCGTTACCAGTCGTAAAAACAGTTCCAATGCAGACTGTTACAGTGATCACAGATTAATTATAGGCACATTGAGGGTAAAGTTAAAGAAAGTCAAGTATACAGCAGGAAACCCTAAATATGACTTGTGCAAATTGAAAACTGACAAAGAAATACAAGATAATTTTAACATAGAAGTAAAGAACAAATTTGATTTATTGTCTGATCTAGAGATCCTATTTCAAGATGTAGATGATCAATGGGAAATGCTGAAGAATTCAATCAGTTGTGCAGCAGAAAAAAACTATTCCAAAAGTAAAGAAAGTGGGCCGTAAGACATGGATGACTGAAGAAATTTTACAACTAATGGAAACAAGAAGACAGAACAAAAATAATCCTGCCAAATATGAAGAAATTCACAGAAAAGTCAGAACCTTATGTAAGGAGGCAAAAGAAACATGGCTTGAGAAAAATTGCAGAGAAATTGAAGAACAACACAACAGTAAAAATGCGAAACTAATGCACAAAAGAATTCAGGAGCTTACTAATCAAAGAACAAGTACATCAGCAGGCTGCCTAAAGACAAAAGATGGAAGAGTCATAATAGAAAAAGATCAGATCTTACATGTATGGTCAGATTACGTGAAAAACCTTTATGACGATAACAGAGACGAACAGTATGATGTTCAAAATAATAATGAAGGACCAGCAATTTTGAAGATGGAGGTTCAGAATGCTCTTAACCATATGAAATCTGGCAAGACCGCCGGTTCAGACAGCGTCACAACAGAAATGATTAATGCTTTAGAAGAATATGGAATAGATAAAGTTACCAGTCTGCTTAATACAATATATGATACTGGAAATATACCTCAGGAGTTATGTAATTCTGTATTTATTGCAATCCCAAAGAAATCCGGAGCCTTGGAATGTGATCAACATCGAACAATTAGTATAATGAGTCACATCACGAAGATTTTGCTAAGAATTATCATGCAAAGAGTTAGGAGGAAAATACAACCTGAAATAGGAGAAGAACAATGTGGGTTTGTAGAAGGCAAGGGTACAGTAAATGCTGTGTATATACTGAGAACCGTAATCGAACGTTCTATAGAAGTAAACAAAGATCTACACCTTTGCTTTATTGACTACACAAAGGCTTTCGATAAAGTGAGACATGTCAACATGATAAGGATGCTTGAGGATCTACAGATTGATGGAAAAGACCTTAGACTTGTAAAAAACATATATTGGAAACAACAAGCTGCCATAAGAGTTGATAATGAAGTAAGCCAATATCAGCCTATTAAGAGAGGTGTGAGACAGGGATGTGTAATGTCTCCAGATCTGTTTTCCCTGTACAGTGAAAGTATTTTCAGAAATATTGAAGATATGGAAGGAATCAACATTGGGGGACGATGCATCAATAACATTAGATATGCAGATGATACAGTCTTGATTGCAGATAATGAACAGGACCTGCAAAATTTAGTAGATGCGGTTGTTACACACAGTGAGCAACTAGGGTTAGAATTAAATTGTAAAAAGACACAGATTATGGTCGTCACTAGGAAGAACGAAATACCACAATGTAATATACAAGTAAATGGGAATATTCTTCAACAAGTGAATAGGTACAATTATCTCGGAACAGTAATAACATCTGATGGGAGATGCCTTGAAGAGATTAGAACAAGAATCGCCATGGCAAAAGTAGCCTTTAGCAAGATGAAAAACATACTGACCAATAAAAAGATGTCAATTGAAACGAGAAAAAGAGTGTTGAGATGCTACATAGAACCTGTACTCTTATATGGATGTGAAGCTTGGACAATGAGCAGTCAGGCTGAAAAACATCTGATGGCTGTAGAAATGTGGTTTCTGAGGAAAATGCAAAGAATACCATGGACAGCCAGAAAGACCAATGAACAAGTTCTTCAAGAAACAAATGAAGATCGTAAACTGATTAGAGACATTAGACGTAGACAGTCACAATTTTTTGGGCATGTTATGAGAAGAAATGATCTGGAGAACTTGGTGACAACTGGTAAGATCGAGGGGAACAGACCAAGGGGAAGACCTAGAAGCAAGTACCTGGATGGCTTGGCCTTGTGGCATGGTCGAGACAGAAACACGGAGCTGATCCACGACTCTGGTGATCGAGTGAGATGGCAGAACATGACCGCCCACGCTTACCGGCATGGCACATGATGGATGGATATATATATATATATATATATATATATATATATATATATATATATATATATATTAGACAGACAGACAGACAGACAGACAGACAGACAGGCAGACAGGCAGACAGGCAGACAGGCAGACAGACAGACAGAGTTCTCTTCTTACACAACTGGGCAATATAGTTGTCATACTCAACCAACAGTTACCATGGTTTCCCTCGACCTAGTTTATGTAAACTCCCAAAGGACTCTCACGACCACAACGGTTATCTCCCTGTCAAACAGCCACAGGTCAGAACATTTCCATGACAACCATTTCCTACCTGGTATGTATGTAACAGTTGGCCTACTCCCTTCACAGTTCACCTTGAACTTAGTGTTCCTGTTGCCCTCAAAATACTGTACACGTCACTTATCTTCAGAATGACAGCAGCAAAAGATTCCCCCAAGAAACAGACAAGAAGAAAACAAACACCAAAACACCAGCCTACAGATGTCGGTAGGCATGACCCTGCTG
Source organism: Cepaea nemoralis (assembly GCA_014155875.1). NCBI lineage: Eukaryota > Metazoa > Mollusca > Gastropoda > Stylommatophora > Helicidae > Cepaea > Cepaea nemoralis. The sequence goes on along the minus strand of JACEFZ010016839.1, from coordinate 140,068 downwards.
TCGGTTTATCACGTTTCGAGGCATACTGTCTCCGCTGTGCAATTACACCAATCATTTAAACATAACCATACTGTTGCTACGAGAATTAGACATAACCGAACTTAAATGACAGGTCTGGGCGATCTGGGGAATTTCAGAACTTAGTCGATTTGTGAGTTTTTTTAGTAGCATTTCCTTTACAGGACGTAGCAGTCATTCTAAGTTTCAGTAGTTTGCCACTGCTTTCAGAACGACAGGCACTGATACCTTTCTATGGGAATCAACACAAAGCGGTCGGCGTGCATGCACTAATATAATACGGCAGCCGCCGAGGTGCTGTGGCCAGCAGGCTCGTCTGCCAGCTCGGAGGTCATGGGTTCGAATGCCTGTCTAGGCGGATGTTCACAAAATGACCCATGCTTCCAGGTGGACCCAGCATAAAATTGGTGCCAGAATATGTTCTAGGAAGTAAAGGCGTCCGGCGTGAGATTCAACATATCACTCTTCGGGAGATGATTAGTCTATAAAGCATATGGAGCTATCAGCATAAACCCACAACTGTAATCCAATGACTTCCTATAGACAACAATCCTTACAAATTTATTTCCAAGATATGGCTGATTTAGTTATAGGATTATTAATCTGAGGCTGGGATGGGTCATAATGATAACTTAGCTTATGACGTTGAACGGGGTAGGATATGTGAAATAATTACCGCATATACCCAAAACTCCTTAACGCGTAAAACATGGTCCTTTATTTTCTTGTTAACAGCCAATGCCTGGAAACATAGATGTAGACAATAAGGAAGTAGGGAGTAGAAAGAATAAGTTATTTGACTATACATATAACAATTGACAGGAGAGATATTATACAAGGTTGCGTCAAATGAAAGCCATACCTAAACGACTGATCTTCGAAACACCGGCTCATTGTCGTATAAGCTGGCAGTATTGTTGTTAACAAAGGGACAAAGAGTGACGTCCAGGTGGTATTATGTACAGACTAGCCTCATGACGTCGAAGTTGGAGTATAAAAATGCTTGTACCACCGTACTTGTTAAATGCAGCACTGAAAGAGCAACACTCTGTTGTATATGTGTTTGGAACATGGAAGGGTAAAGTGTATGTAAATTATTCCACGAAAGTACGGTGATGAATGCCTGACATTTCAGAAGGTACTAGTGGAAGAGGAAGTACCAACACGGCTTGAATTCTGTGGCAGACTGCATTCGGTGTGTATGACGCATGGACAGGAGTCTGTCACTGAATTCAGACCGTTACAAAGGCATCATGATGATGATGATGATGATGATGACAAAGGCATATAAGTGCCAATTGTCTAAAATTTAGCAATTAACTATAGTTTACTAGAATAAAATTGGACTTATGTCGAAGCAATACTTTCATTACTAGAGTTAGAAACAAGGTGTCACTAGTAGATTCTTCATTTTATATTAGCTGTCTGTTCAGGTAAAACATCGAGTATATCAATGGACTATCATCAGTAAGATTATCATTCTCCAAGTGACTCGAGAGTGAGTGATGAATTCAAGGTAATATACTTCTTCGTGGACTCTGATCTCAAAGGGTTCACTAACTTAGAGATCCAGGGCCAGTATGTTTCTAACATCCATCTGTTTGTGATGAACTACATGGGCGTATGACAAGGGTCTTGAATGAGTATCTGTAAAGAAAGCAATGATATATGGTGTTGTTTTTGTTGTTGTTTGTAAATCCTCTTGAAGATTGATCAATCTTAAGTCTGATGCAACGATGTCCATATGGCCTAAGACCTATCAAAGGCTTGCATTGATCAGAGTCCAGTTGGTGCAGATACTCTTCTCCGGACGCGGAACCAAAAGATTATCTCCGCGGGGATGGTGTTCTAGAACTCTACTTCCGCTAACTAAGCTCAGAAACCAGATGTATGTGCAAGAACGGTGCTACAACTTCACAACTGCGGAGGGGCATAATAGTATGTAACCAGGTCCTGATTCAGTACAACACATACAGACTGGCTGGGATGAAGTCTAGGTTTGCCATGCTTCGCCTACAGATTTTCGGTATTCTATTGTCAAAAGACCATGTCCAGAGGTTTTGAAGACCATATACTTTCTTCATGTTGGACAAGCTGGCGTCCTCAGCGAAGGGTAAATTGGGCCCTTAATTCACCACTGTCATCTTAACTTTGCCCCCTGGTTGTTCCAGTTGACATCCAGTAAAACGAATTAGATACATAGAAGACTTGGATGGTCTAGTTCCGAATCATCTTCTGATTGATGCTTGCTTGCTTGCTTGTGTTCGTTGGCTTGAGCTCCAACGCGAAGTCCTGTATGTCGGATGAAGGCATCCTGTTGTCCAACATCAGTGTGATGTCATACAGGACCTGAGTTTTGCGTGAGTATCCGTTGTCCCATGTCTGGCTTATTGGTGTGCAGACTGGTGGTTCCTCGCCGTACAGGCAGACACTCTCCGACTTCGGAGGAATCAGCGATCCTACTGACTTTAGCCAGGACCCCGAAGGGACCTGTTGCCCAGGACGCTCGACGAGGACGCGTCAATAGGTCTTGGCCAGTATATAACCCGGCCCTGGTGCCTTGGAAACACCTCTGCGTCCCTTCTGATTGATAAATTAACACAGGCACAGGACGAAACAAATTCAGATGAGCAAACAAACGAATCACTAACAAGGGGAACGTCAAAATTAACTACTAGTTGAGTTGAGTTGAGCTAAGAACCGACATCACTGCACTCAGAGCATTCCCATATGAGCTCCGCCCCCTCGTTCAAAAGCCGGTGTAGAGTCACACAGATTCTACCAGAAACCCTTGCCAATCCCCCGCAATCTCATCCTTTCCACATATGGGTTCTCTTCTGTTCCTCCACCTTTTACACCTGGTCCCACAAGCGCGCGACCACCCCTCCCTTGCCCATAGGTAATCGACCACCAAGAGGTGCATTCCCTGCCAGCCTATCAGCCTGTTCATTACCCAGCACTCCCGAAAAGCCGTGGCAAAAAAAATCCATACAATTCTTACAATCTGTGACCTCTGAAGCGAGGTAAGCCATTCCACACGAAACATTCATTTCCCCACTTTACTAAGCATACTCCTTGAGTCCGTGATGAAGACAATGTGTGTTGCAGTGGTCTCTTCTAACCAACGGAATGCCGCTGTGATTGCTTCCACCTCTATTCTCATGCTGGAAGTCGTAGCCTCATATGCCATACTCTCCTTTTTCAAGAATCGTTAATTATCCTTCGCAATGAAACCTCAACCACTCAGTTTGTTTCTCACCACTGACCCATCAATATAGATGACTATGTCACCTTGAAGTGTATTAAGGTGGATCAGTTGTACCTCAAACTCTGTGCGGCCCGCTTCCCATTTTCTGTACTCACGACCCAGTGTGTCATGTGGCAGAAATGAGTTGATTAGTTTGCACACATATAAACTAATAATAGAAATAGAAGAATAACCAAAATCACAATATACAAAACACTGATCAGACCAGTTGTGCTGTATGGCTCTGAAACCTGGAGTACAACGAAAGGAGACAAAGCCTTGTTACAAACCTTTGAGAACAAAATTTTAAGACACATCTTTGGACCCATTAGGGATACACAAAGTGGAGAGTGGAAAAGAAGAAGTAACAAAGACATTTATGATCTGTTTAAGTCCCCGCTAATCACTGGTATCATGAAGGCTAATAGACTACAATGGCTGGGGCATATAGAAAGAATGGAAGATAATAGGGAAACAAAACTTGCTTACACTCAGGAAATAAATGAACGTAGACCCCGAGGTAGACCAAGAAGACGGTGGAGAGATAATACATATACAGACCTACAAGCACTTGGAATCAACGACTGGCAAGAGAAGGACCAGAGAGACGAATGGAGACGGATTGTATCTGCAGCAAAGAACCTCAATGACTCGGAACGCTGAAGAAGAAGAAGAAGAAGAAGAAGAAGAAGAAGAAGAAGAAGAAGAAGAAGAAGAAGAAGAAGAAGAAGAAGAAGAAGAAGAAGAAGAAGAAGAAGAAGAAGAAGAAGAAGAAGAAGAAGAAGAAAAGTTAAGTACCAAAATTAACAATAAAACACACCACGATAGAAACACGTCATAGATTTGCGTCTTTTGACAACGAAAACGACGCAACGGCACTACAGCACAGAACACCGACACCAACGCCACAAATATTCTACACTCTCCAGTTAAGACCGTTAACACCAGACATAGACATGATATCACTAGCCTTTCAACACGACACTAAGTGAGCACATCAAAACGGCGCACGGACATTAAGGTTATCTGCGCCGGATTCAAAGCCAATGAAGAGTAAGCGGTAGAACTTGGAAACCAACCGCCGGATGGGGGGGGGGGGGGGGGGCATCCCTCAAAGGACCACGCCATACACAATAGACACCCACACTCATATGGTACGGCTGCAAGTGGTTGACGGATGGAAGTATTGTAGTGTGTCTGCAATGGGAGTATGGTACGGCTGCAAGTGGTTGACGGATGGAAGTATTGTAGTGTGTCTGCAATGGGAGTATGGTACGGCTGCAAGTGGTTGACGGATGGAAGTATTGTAGTGTGTCTGCAATGGGAGTATGGTACGGCTGCAAGTGGTTGACGGATGGAAGTATTGTAGTGTGTCTGCAATGGGAGTATGGGCATTAGGTAGTTCAGTGGATAACGTTCCTTTTGTTAGATTCAGATGCTCGGTGATGGAGTGGATGTCAGATCAACAGGTCTGTATGACTGAGGAGCTGCTGGCCTGTATGCATACTTGTATCCGTGGTCAATGCAGCACAGCAAATAAACTTCGTATTTGGTCCCTTGTCAATCAGAGTCTTGTTAAGTATATTGAGTGGAGTCGTCTGGCCAAGAGTTGCTGTTAAAAGGCGTGAGGAACCTCTTTTGGGTTTGGTAAAGTTGACTGTCGTGCACTAATCCAGTCATCATCCACCTAGACACAGATGAAGCGCACCGCACTGCTTGTGAATATTCACAATGGGGCAACATCAGCGGCTTGATCGTCGATCATTGAGCGAGCCAACGAAGAAGAATTGATACTTCCCCTCACAACAATAAGAGCATCATCGTTCGTTCTCCCCGATTATATAGCAGGCAGCATGCACACCCCGCCCCATGACACAGTGTTATTATTACATTGTACCAGTCCGTCCTACTAATGAATAACAACATTCACTGTGGGGGACGTGTTGGCGTAGTGCTCATGACGTTACGATCACAAAGAGATAAGTGTGTATAAACGGGTGTTGTATATGTCAGCTCTGGACAATCGCTACGTGAGGCAACAACAGGCCACCTAGTCTAACAGGAAGCCGTGAAAATCTCTCTACATTAGAATCCTGCGTCAAGGTGCCAAAGAAGCTTGTCACTTGTAACAGCATCACCACTTTCCAAAGAAGAGAAGGTCAGGAGAAAGTTGTGAGAAGAGAAGGTCTGGAGAAAGCTGTGAGAAGAGAAGGTCTGGAGAAAGTTGTGAGAAAAGAAGGTCAAGAGAAAGTTGTGAGAAGAGAAGGTCTGGAGAAAGCTGTGAAAAGAGAAGGTCTGGAGAAAGTTGTGAGAAAAGAAGGTCAAGAGAAAGTTGTGAGAAGAGAAGGTCTGGAGAGAGTAGTGAGAAGAGAAGGTCTGGAGAACACTGTGAGAAGAGGTCTGGAGATAGGGCGTGCGCGCGAAATAGAGAGACGGGGAAGGAGAAAGAGAGCGCACGAAAGTTAAAGAGAAAGCTAGCACACAATGAATCACACATAATCAAACAGTGTAGCACCCGTGGTATAGATACAGAACGCATATGCTCACATGCCTACAATGTACAGATACAGAATATAACACATGTGTTTCGGTGTGCCAGTCTGTGCGTGGTACATGATATAACAACAAAATGCTCCACACATAATAAATAAATATCGTAACGAACTATTAACTCCACGACCATGGTGATGACATAATGTAGCCCACACCTGGTGTACAGGCATGTGATATTCTAATCGATAACAAATGTTATGACATGCGGAATGTGACACATTCATGGTCATGCTTAGTGTTTGTAAATGCTCTGAAAGCTGTATCTCAACTAAATATCAGCTACTATATATTTAGAGGGGGAGTGTACGGTAGTGCGGTGGTTAACACTGTCACATATTAACTATTGCTCAACAATCTGGGACGTTTGTTCCAATTCAATCGCCAAGCGACTTTACTCACTTTAGAAACGTGCTGTGAGTTTGATTAGTAGTAACATGTAACTGACAACCTCATGCCTACATAAACGCTTTAAGTTACTACCACTCCGCAAACGTTTACTTTTCAATAAGACCAAACTAATTCATAAAATTCTACATCGGAATGGCCCAAATTACTTTTGGCAACTGTTTAAATATAATGCTAGACACAGCAAACGATTAAATATATTACATATCCTGAAACCTAAGATAGACTTATACAATATGAGCATAGCGTACTCCGCAGTTCAGCTGCGGAAGAATCTTCCACAAGAAATCAAAGACATCCCCAATCCCTATAAATATCATCGAAAATTATTCGAGCACTATCTCAGCAAAGATACCTTACTCCTTAATAATAATAGTCAAAAGTTAGTTGCATATAATTTACTGGACGTTGCAGTCAACTAAAGCATGTTTTGGCTGTATGTGATCTCTTGGCAAGTTTACGTTCAGTATTTTGCCATTGCTTTCTGAATGACCGGCACTCATACTATTTCATTTTTTAAAAAAAACACACAACGCAAGGCGGTCTGCTGCCAAATCGCCCGCAGATGTGTTTCGAACGCGGTTTGGGAAATTATGGACTGCGTCCGTAACCTCTTTGCCACGAAGCAAATTTTTAATATATATTAAAATAATAATAATAATAATAATCATAATAATAATCATAATAATCATAATAAACCATAGTATAATAGCTAGTCCCCTATTGATAGAACAGTATGTTCCCCATAGCTGGTAACAATTGCCACATCAATAATTAATATTAGTGAGTCATGTAGTTGTGATGAAATCCACTGTCGTTAACATCAGATGATTAAAATTACAGAAAACAGTCTGTGTTCACAGCTGCAAGTTGTTGACTTCTAGTCGGGGAGATAAAACAGTCCCGTCTGTCATTGAGAGGTTTCCGACATCAAGGTGAATTGGCGGCTTGTTATTGAAACCCGTTGTTGGGAGAAAGCAGGAACTCGCTACCTTGTTTTGGAAGTTGCAACAAGGGGAATAACTCTTGCATTGATTAAACACAAGGGAGATAAGATTCTGGACTTCGTTAGTGCCCTTGAGAGACACCTGCATGACATCAAAGACTTGACTAGAACACTCCCAGCTCTTGACAAAAACAAGACTTGTGTACATTAGTGTGGCCAAGGATTGTGACTGAGATTGACGTGTTTTGTTACCGCAGTGATGAAATTCGGAGAGCTCTACAGTGTTAGATTAATTAAAAATTAGATAACATTTGTCTTTATGGCAAAGTGTAGAAGCCATCCAGGAATGATGCGGTAGTGCTTGAGGTTCCCCTACGTCTATGAAGAAGCTCTACACTGAGTTTGATAGCGGTCAACTCGCCTTAAGAAGAACATCCAACTAACATTCACTTTATTTTATAAGAGGAATAAATACCGAGGAGAAATTAAAATCAGCATTGTTTATGCTAGGCCTAGGATCCAGAGGGTCCATACGAAACTGGTTCAGTGGAGTAAGACATTAAACAATTCATTTACAAGAGGGATTTACCCAGGGTGGGTGATACTCTTTTCTTCACCACATATCACTGAACAATAGAGTCTAGAGAAAGACATTTTGACATGAAGTTCTCGTGGAATAAGTTAGTCTAGAGAAGAAGCTTGAACATGAAGTTCTCGTGGAATAATTTAGTGCAGTGAAGAAGAACTTTACAGTTTGTGTGTTACAATCTATGAACATGGATTAGAACAAATGTGAGACCGGTGACATTGAAACCTAGTTTCTCTGTACAGTGATCAGTACTTATTTGAGTTATAGGGACCTTAGTCATTATAGTGAGTGACAGATCCAGGATTGGAGTTATACAATAACCATTCTTAGTGGATCATGCATCTAGTCGACCCAGTGGATCTCGGAGAAAGTCAACGTCTGGAAGAAGAGAAGCATCACCGGGTGAGATGTACACGTACTAAGCTATCATGCTGTGGCGTACCCTTGCTGTGATGATAATCTGACTTGGCTCCTGATCTGCTGCTCTGAATCTACAGACACACTAGAATATTCGACACACATTCTACACATTACACACACACACAAACTTCTCACACCTATACTCTTGGTTAATAAATTATTTTGTATTTATTTGTTGAAGCTAGAGTTGTGGAGTATGTTATGTTGGGGAGGAGTGAGAGGGGGCATGATCCAGGGGTGAGTGAGAGTAAGAAAGAGGTGTTTGCAGACCGACGGAGTTTTGTGGACGGATCTGGTGGTTTCTCTAGGACAATAATGTAATCGTCTGGCGCGATACATGATGATGATAATGTTACCAGTACCAGCATCCCTTGCAGTGCCCTGGGGTACGATGGGAAGCCGCTCTGGAAGCGAGGATAAATAGAGGCGCATGTCAGTTTCCCGGTCTCTCAAAACCAGACAACCGTGGCCGAAGGAGCGATTAGGTAGATCGCTGTAGAGATGTAGATACCATCAAATAGGGAGGCTTTAACCAGCCCTCCCCAGTCACTGGACTCTTGGTAGTGACCCCTGGCCATGTTTGTGGGTTGTAGAGCAAACTTGAGCCCCGGCTCTGGTTAATGTCGTAGGCCACTCACATCCCTTTCGTATACCCATTCGTATACCTGTTTAGGCGTGTTTATGCCACTATATCTCTGCTGTAAGGGTTATAGTTTTGTTACTCGTTATGTTATGGTTTTTCACTGTATCTGGTCCCAGTCGACTTATGTGATGCGGGTGTCTTGTGTGGGTATTGAGGGTGCCCTTCGACTCAACTGAACATGATTGAGGTCTCACTGTCATTTAGAGACCGCCCCTGTAGTTAGTACTAGGCAGCAGTTATCTCTGTGGGATTTCAGATTCCCATTTCTGTATGTACCAACTGTCCATGAGTCCTGAGATGATTACAATAGAGAGTCCATACCTGCTGTTACCATTGTTGTTTACGTTAAGGCTCTGTTGTTGCCATGTCCTTGTTGGGTTGTGGAGATAGGTACCTAGTCATGTGCATAGCGATGTTAGGCAGCAGTGATTACTGTGGGAACATAGGTTCCCATTTCTGTATATGTCAGTTATGTGACATGCCAGGATGCCTGTTTGTCACTAAACCATGCAGTTCTGTCAATAAAAACCTAATTTTGTTGTTCTTAATTTGTTTTGTTTAGTCTGTAGTTTGTTGTGTAAACTCATTGATCCTGTTACAGTCCAGCAGTGTAATCTTCTGTCTGGGGTGTACAACAGTACATCCCCCGCCCTAAGAACTCCTGGAATCTTCTGTCTAAATTCTACCCCTTTTCTTGTTAACAGAGGAGGATATACACAGTGCTCTTTCTCTATTTCTCCTTATTGTCCTTTTCTTCTCTGGCCCATTAAAAGTCAGTGTTGCGCTTCTTTGTCTTTGAGCACTTAAGTATAGGAAATTACATCTTCCTGTCCTGATATTCCACCTCCTATGACAAGTGGCGAGCCTCGGCCTGGATTGTTTGGCGGCCTTTAGATTATCTTGTTGGTGTCTGTTCCAGTCTTCAATGATTCTTTTAGGTGGTGGTTCCATGTTTGTTTGTTTTTTTGCCTTTTTGGGGGTGTGAGAGGTCCCTGGCCAAAGACATTAACTGGGTTCAGGTTTTTTTCCCCCAAGTCTCCAAGAAGCACAGCATTGAGAGAAGAGCCTCCAGACCTACACCACATCTCAAGTCGTCGAAATTAAAGGTGACCTTATTCCATGTTTAGGGAACCGAAGTTTCCCACCCAGCCGGCACTCAGTCTGAGTCCGCTGGTATAAATTAAGAGTGCGAACACTCCAACGAAGGTCACCAAACTTTAGGTATAAAGTCTTTTGGAATATGCATACATATTCCTACTGAAACCATCAAGCTTTACTCAGAAAGCTACAGAGGTGGTTGACGACTCCATGAGAGCAGAATGCTCCCACATTCAATAGAGGCTGGGGCTGTGCTTGTCCAAGAGAAAAATTCTGTTGATTCTTTTGGGAGAACAGCTGTGGACTGTTTATGCGACTGATTTCAGCAGTGCCAACATCTGGGGCCATCCATAGAAGTACTTTTCCCTTGTTTGTCTGGAAGAGGGGACATCAGAAATCCATCCCACCAGTGTGTCCCACCAGCAGCAGAGCGCTGGACATCCATATTCAATCCCCAATGGTGGCATAATCACCTGAGATCATCAAGGAGGGCTGTTTCTCTTATTGTACATCAGCCCACCATGCTTATTTGAAGTGACAGATGACAATGTTACCTGTGGTGATAAGAAAATCCTTTCCTTATAGGCGGAAGCAGAGGAGTTAATAATACCAGCGTGTTCATCGAGGTTCATGATATAAGTGGACATTAAGGGTTGAGCGGTGAATGAACAGTGATTTCCTATATGTCCCCCGTGCATAGAAAATTAAAAGCTACACATAATAGACACTCAGTGAGAGGAAATAGCATCCAGCGAGAATCATCGAGCAGTGAATGAACTGATTTCCTATATTTCCCCTGTGCATAAGACAATTCAAAAGAGACACATAATATGCGTTAAGTAGGAGGAACCGGTATCCAGTGAACAATATCAGACAGAAACATTTGTTATATATTTCTACGACATGGACAAATAATTAATTACTAGTTAATTATTTTGTGTCATTCAATAATAATTCGAATTAGGAATCCCCACAGAAAGTGAGTCCAAGACGCCATGTCTTCCAGCATGTTTTGTTTTGCTTTGTTTTTTTCCCATGTACAGGTATTTCTCTACCCTGCTTCATTTGGGTACCACGGTGACAACTGAGAAATTACTGACTCATCCCATGGAACTGGTGGATGTTGCTGGCAGAAGCGGGGCTACCAGAATCAGACCGGGAAAACAAAAACTGGGTTTGCTTGCATAGTCATGGGAATTATATATTTTTTTCAGTGGCAAGGAAGTCTGCATCTTGGTTTGCAGGTGATCTAGTCGATAGCATGCATGTTATTCTGGTTGTTGTTTTTTGGTTACAAGTAGGGATTGTAAATTTAAGGGGATGCCTGTGTGAAATTTTTTTTGGTGCCCCTATGTATTGCATCCATGGAGCAAAGTGTTGATGTTGATGTCAGGGTTGCTAGTTTATTTTGTATGCAGTCTGCATATTCCTCATGGCCACTCATAAGATATGGTATTATCTTTTGTCAGGGACTGATTTTTTTAAATTTTCACTGGTGTATGTTTTTAAGGCAGGTTCAGAAAATATAACTGGTGACAATTTTACGCTGAGAGGTTTAAGTCCCATGGTGGAACCCCCTTAATTGATTGTTTACTTAAATAGCCCTAGTGTTTTGTCTAAACCCTAAGGGTCTAGAGTATTCGACGAGGGACCGTCGAAAAATTGGGGGAGTGATGTGTAATCGTCTGGCGCGATACATGATGATGATAATGTTACCAGTACCAGCATCCCTTGCAGTGCCCTGGGGTACGATGGGAAGCCGCTCTGGAAGCGAGGATAAATAGAGGCGCGTGTCAGTTTCCCGGTCTCTCAAAACCAGACAACCGTGGCCGAAGGAGCGATTAGGTAGATCGCTGTAGAGATGTAGATACCATCAAATAGGGAGGCTTTAACCAGTCCTCCCCAGTCACTGGACTCTTGGTAGTGACCCCTGGCCATGTTTGTGGGTTGTAGAGCAAACTTGAGCCCCGGCTCTGGTTAATGTCGTAGGCCACTCACATCCCTTTCGTATACCCATTCGTATACCTGTTTAGGCGTGTTTATGCCACTATATCTCTGCTGTTAGGGTTATAGTTTTGTTACTCGTTATGTTATGGTTTTCCGCTGTATCTGGTCCCAGTCGACTTATGTGATGCGGGTGTCTTGTGTGGGTATTGAGGGTGCCCTTCGACTCAACTGAACATGATTGAGGTCTCACTGTCATTTAGAGACCGCCCCTGTAGTTAGTACTAGGCAGCAGTTATCTCTGTGGGATTTCAGATTCCCATTTCTGTATGTACCAACTGTCCATGAGTCCTGAGATGATTACAATAGAGAGTCCATACCTGCTGTTACCATTGTTGTTTACGTTAAGGCTCTGTTGTTGCCATGTCCTTGTTGGGTTGTGGAGATAGGTACCTAGTCATGTGCATAGCGATGTTAGGCAGCAGTGATTACTGTGGGAACATAGGTTCCCATTTCTGTATATGTCAGTTATGTGACATGCCAGGATGCCTGTTTGTCACTAAACCATGCAGTTCTGTCAATAAAAACCTAATTTTGTTGTTCTTAATTTGTTTTGTTTAGTCTGTAGTTTGTTGTGTAAACTCATTGATCCTGTTACAGTCCAGCAGTGTAATCTTCTGTCTGGGGTGTACAACAGTACATCCCCCGCCCTAAGAACTCCTGGAATCTTCTGTCTTAATTCTACCCCTTTTCTTGTTAACAGAGGAGGATATACACAGTGCTCTTTCTCTATATCTCCTTATTGTCCTTTTCTTCTCTGGCCCATTAAAAGTCAGTGTTGCGCTTCTTTATCTTTGAGCACTTAAGTATAGGAAATTAAATCTTCCTGTCCTTGATATTCTACCTTCTATGACAATAATATTGGGTTAATAAAAATGTGGGTGTTGATTCCCCTCACTCCAGGGACGACACTAAAGTAAGAAGGGATAACTTACGACAGCAGTATTGATTATTGCATATTTCCTATGCCTTTATAATGCATATTCGCATATTGCTGTTGTTATCGGTTAGCCTCATAAGTGATATATGGATCAAATAATGTATGAAAGAGAGTGATAAAAGGGCAAAATGTTAGACGGGCCCACGTGCCCAATTCTTAACCATATGAAAATAAAGTGTGTTCGTTCGTTCGTTCGTTCGTTCATTCGTTCGTTTGTTCGTTCTAGTAGTCATAGGCTCGGATTCGCAACAAGAGAATTGTTAAAAGTTACATGAAAGGTTCCAGGTCGAGTCAGTTAAATGGGCACCAGAAAATATTTGGGAAGTCCAGGTGATCGGTGGGATATTGACCACAATGCCCCTCGAGAATAGATTCGTCTATTAAAATACATGGTTCTAGCACCACATGACCGATTTGCCTTTAAGCGTGCAAAAGGGCCCTTTATTTGTTTACAAACCGATCTAAAATCTGCTTTTGGGTTTATTGCGATTAATGTTACATTTTAAGTGACTGAGAGGTGTAGCGTGCTTACACTTTCTCTGCTGATCACGTTGTAGTGGGTTCATTTCACGGGCCGAGCATTTTCCACTTAACTGTTGACTTCTCGTCCGTGCCTTGGGGACGTAAATTACAAGTACCTCAAAAGTCGGAGAGAGTTCGCCTGATGGCGAGGCACATGGGTAATTTTTTTTTGTCCGCATATCCTTTACAGGACATCGCTGTCAACATCAGCATCTTTCAGCTGATTGTTGATTTTTTGGCAAGATTACGCTCGGTAGTTTGCCATTGCTTTCTCACATACCACGTAAGCTACCGACGCGGAGAGAACCGCTACCGGATCTCGCACAACGTCACGGTACTTACGAGTCTAAACGAGATCGGAGAATGTCGTGTAACCTCTAGACCAGAGAGACCGGCACACGGGTAATTTTTTTTCTTCATATCCTTTACAGGACATCGCTGTCAACACCAGCATCTTTCAGCTGTATGTTGATTTCTTGGCAAGATTACGCTCAGTAGTACACGGGTAATAGGAAAAGCAAATCTTCAAGAAACAATTAGTCAAGCGCACTCTCTACTGGTGGCAAATGTGTGGAATACGCTCAAGTTCACAGCGAGCGAACAACAAACAATACCTTTGGCTGGAGATTGAAAATTAGCTCATTATTTTTTTATTTTCAAAACCAGGACAAATAGTTCAACACTCCGGGATTTATTTACCACCAGACACGATTTTCACGAAAGACGTAGTCATCAAATTTATGATGAAAGCTACGGTAAGACAGTACCACCCAACGGTGCGTCCGTTCTGCCGTGCTCTTCCCGGCTCTGTAATCACGGTCTGATTTCCCGCTCACCTCTAGCGGGTGTCAGCCACCTGGTAATTATACGGTTTCTTCTACTCACGACTTCGGTGCATAAGAAAACACTTGCTCAAACAAAGCACACACGCGCGCAGGCATTTACTTTATAAGCAAGTCAAACAGGCGCGAGGAGGGGGGAAACATACTATAGGAAATTATAGACGGATAGTCATGAGAGAGAGAGAGACAGACAGACAGACAGACAGACAGACAGACAGACAGACAGACAGACAGACAGACAGACAGACAGACAGACAGACAGACAGACAGAGAAACTGACTGGCTCTCCCTCTATCTATCTGCCTGTCAATCTGTCTGCATGTCATTCTGTCTATCTGTCTATCTGCTTATCATTCTATATGCCGGTCTGTCTGTCTGTCTGTCTGTCTGTCTGTCTGTCTGTCATTATGCATGTTTGTCTGTCTGTCTGTCAGTTTGTCTGTCTGTCTGTTTGCCTGTCTGTCTACCAGTCTGTATGTCTTTGTATAAAGTCCTTTGCAGAAAGTAGCTGCATTTAAACACCCGAAAAGATTCTCGATCCTTCACCAGCTCCTCTGCCTCATGAATGTCCATGCCTGACCAGTGTCTACCTCAGTCCATCCTTTCTTGTTCCACAGAGAGAGAGAGAGAGAGAGAGTGAGAGAGAGAGTGAGAGAGAGAGAGAGTGAGAGAGAGTGTGAGAGAGAGTGAGAGAGAGAGAGTGAGAGAGAGTGAGAGAGAGAGTGAGAGAGAGAGAGAGAGAGAGAGAGAGTGAGAGAGAGAGAGAGAGAGAGAGAGAGAGAGAGAGAGAGAGAGAGAGAGAGGAGAGAGAGAGAGAGAGAGAGCATCAATATATCAATGGCATCTCTTAATCACTCCTGACTTATGCTGCTTAATACATTTGCCCAGAGCTGACAGTATTCCTCAATAATTTCTGAATTCCTACAGGTGTCTTTCCTTGTGCAACAGTGTCTTTTATTAGCATTTATCCACTTCAGAACTTTTTTATTAGCTACTGTGTATTTTTCATGGCTTAAGTGTAACAGTGCAGCGTGTCGTACACATGTGGACATTGACGTGGCCGTGTCATACACCTGACATAGATTACTCTTTCTTCGTTGCTTTCTTCCACAGCAACCAGTTTGCTACTTCTGTTCCTTTAGTGAAGTATTCGCTTTGTAAGGAATTTCGTGTAGAAATCTTGCCTTCATATGTTAATTCAAACTTTCATTCCATGACGAAAATTACGCCAATGTAAAAAACTTCATAAATTTAATTCAGAAATCTTCTTCAAATCGATACAGCAGCACAGTAGCACATACAATGTTTATACATTACAATTATGTTAATACATATCATATCATACCTTCCTATTCCACATATATGGAATAAACTTAAGAAATTGGAGAGTCACCTTGAATGTCTCCTCAGACAAAGTCATGCTGCCTTTGGTTACTGTGAATATGCGACAGTTTCCCAAACTTGCAATATCCTCAACAAATCATTCGCTTCTATTAAGCATATACCTTCATGGTACGATTCGTTAACAACCCAGCTCAACCTTAAGACTGATGGCAGTAAAATTTGCTGGACCACTTCTATATGCACTCTTGATGTTATCCTTGCTGGCTCCGTTGGAAATCATCATACTAATGTTGCCTTGTTATTGTTGCCGTCACTACTCCCTAACAATGCCACGTAGTACTCTTTTGTGCGTTCTCGTGCACAATATTTACTTCTTCATCAAACTTCCCCATTTATAAGTTTGCAACAATATCATCTATCTTTCATTAACTCTCCCCCCCCCCCCCAAATCACCTATTCTGTTACATATGTAAACCTGGTTTGACCATTGCCCAAATCTGTTTTTGAATGTTAATCTGCGACAGAGGTGATAACAGGAGCAAGAACCACTTACTTCTGCTACATTGATATGAGGAGACTAGCAGAACCCTGACTGCGTAGGGCCAAAGAAGAAAATGAATAGAGAGAGAGAGAGAGAAGAGAGAGAGAGAGAGAGAGAGAGAGAGAGAGAGAGAGAGAGAGAGAGAGAGAGAGAGAGAGAGAGAGAGAGAGAGAGAGAGAGAGAGAGAGAGCCTCACACTGTCCTCGGTTAACAAGAATAGTAAAGAAATAAGGTAAGAAGATTCAGGAACTGGGCCGACAGGGAATCAGACAAATGTTCTCTGATTGCAGACAAAGAATTACGCCAAGGGTTGTCCCACAACAATGATTGTATAATTAGAGTCAACCAACCAAACGACAAAGTAAGAATAACGCAAGTATCAGTTTGTTTATTAAACTTCCAAAGGCAACAATCATATGCAGACATGTAGCATCAACAATATCTCATAAAGGTTGTGCCAGGGTATGCAGTAAACCAATAACAAACAGACTGGCAACCATATAGGCATCAGCTAAGAATTTAGAATTCAGCAAATCTAAACAGCAAAAATGTATGTACGCAAACAGCAAAGAATAAAATTACATTAAGGCCAAGCGAAAAACTCGTACGTATGTGAACATTTTACAGGTACAATCAAAGACGTATAAGTATAGCGGAAACCCAGGAACATCAAACTCTAAAATTCTGGCTTTCCCACTGCAGAACCTTCCTGGGTCTAAGTTAACTTGCTACAGGCGTTGGAGCCTCCTGGCTCGGTGTGGTGGGCTAAAGAGATGACGAGTTTGCTTGCTTGCTTGATTCAAAAACAAAAACTCCAAATTCGGTCTCGTTCAACCTGCTTCTTCAGCGTTGGTTAGAGTTGAGATCCGTGGTGTTTGTGGGTTTAGCCTGTTTCTGTCTGTGCGCCATTACGAGTGAGTCCTAACACGGGCTGGTTATATAAGCGTTTGTGCCTGTGACGTCAGCGGGTGGGGAGGGGGGGGGGGGGGGGGGGGGGTTGATCGACGATTTCTCCTTTGTGTTCGTCTCCTCTGGTGGTTTCTTTGTTCAGTGAAGTCTCCTGATTCGTCTGTTTTGCTAGGATGCAGTCCTTATAAGGACTCATCCTTTGGTTTGCTTGCTTGTGTTGCCTTATTCTGAGATCGTTCATTGGTACGCGCTGGATATCCTCTCAATGTCTTCCTCGGTCCAGTCTCTTATGTTTTCAGGTAATTTGCGTTGTTCGACAGGATTATCGGCTTTCGCGTCTAGTATGACTGGTTTATGTCATATTTCCGATTGAAGACTAGTTTCCCCCTGAACTTATTCGTTATCGAAAATGGGTTGCTGGGTTCGTCCTCAAGTTTATCGCTTCTCTGCGGTCTTTTACGTGGCTTCTACTTGCGGCTTCTCTGCGGTCTTTTGTGTGGCGTCTGCTTGCGGCTTCTCTGCGATCTTTTGCCTGCGGTCTGTTTGTTTCTTTTGGTAGTGTTCCCTTTCGGCTTTCAGCAGTTCTCTCTCTCTGTTTTGACGGCTTTTAGGACTTCTTCGTTTTCCTTCTTCATCTCGGCAATGCGCTCCATCTCTTGTTGGATGCTGATGCTGAATTTCATTCATGTCCGCCAGCAGTTGTTCGGTGTCGCTGGTCAGAGTCGGTATCAACAGTGCCTTGACTTGCTTCTTAAGCTCGTCAATCTGGTTTTGTAGCTGTTATTTTTTTCGGCTTGTGAGATGCCTATTGCTGTTTCGCACCTCTGCAGTGCTTCCGTGTATGGTGTCTTTGTAGTTATCGCGGTCTTTAAGACATCTCTATGTCTTTTGAGGTACGGACAGCCCAGGTATCTTGCTCCACGCTTGCCAAAGCAGTTGGCACACTTTATGTTGTCTATGAGCGCCTAGAAGTCCTTGTCCTGTTTGACCAGTGGACATTCCTTGAAGGCGTTGTGTTCGGCGCAGTATCGGCAGATCTCTGTCTTGCTGTGGCATGTTGTTCTGCTGTGGCCGGCCCTCTGACATCTTGAATTTTGAGTGACTCTTGGAATGAATCTTTCAGACTGTTGTACTTTCTTGTTCATAGCTACTGTGATCGGCATCTCGCTGCCCTGTAAGGCACATCCACAAAACAACACTAGAGCACTTAGTTCGCCACAAACTAATAGCTGACAGTCAGACAGGATTTCGGCCAAAATATTCCTGCCATACGGCCCTAACAAACATGATAGAAAACTGGCATCAAAATATTAACAACAATACTCTATGTGGAACGATGTTTATAGACTTTAAAGAAGCATTCGATTTGATAGATCATACTATTCTAATTAAAAAACTAGAAACAATGAAAGTAAGCTTTAATATAGTGACATTAATAAACTCATTTTTATTAGACAGAAAACAAGCAGTATCACACAATAAATCTATATCCCGAGCCATTACCATTAATACTGGAGTACCACAGGGGTCTACACTTGGCCCTCTGTTATTTGCCATTTATATAAATGATCTTCCCTTATATCTGTCATCGTCCTGCGATCTATTTGCAGACGACTGCACAGTATATACAAACGCTGTTGATCGTAATGTGCTAGAATTATCCTTGCAACAGGAAATAAATAGTGTAGTTAACTGGAGTCATGCAAACCGCATGCAAATTAACATTTCTAAAACTAAATCTATATTAATAGGAACCAGGCAAAGACTTCACACTCTAAACTCGCAGAGAACTCTTCAGCTGCACATTGGTAGCACGTCTATAGAAAGTGTAGCCGACCACAAGGCACTGGGTCTTATCATAGATCAAAATCTATCCTTCAATTCCCATGTTCATGCTCTAGTTAAACAAATAGCCAAAAAAGTATACCAACTTGCCAAAATTACAAATTTCCTTGACGAAAACACAAGAAGGATATTTTATACTTCCCATACGCAAACACATACTGATTATTGCTCCACAATCTGGGATGGATGCTCCAAATCAATAATAAAACGCCTTTATTCACTCCAGAAAAGGGTAGTGCGTCTAATCAATGATGATAAGCTTACAGAAAATTCTAACCTACATGAACGTCTTAAGTTACTGCCACTCCACAAACGCCTACTTTTTATTAAGGCTAAACTAATTCACAAAATCCTATTTCAAAATGCCCCAAGCTACCTTTGGCCATTGTTTAAATATAATGCAAGACATAGCGAACGACTAAATATACTTCTTGTCCCTAAACCTAGGATAGACTTATTTAAAACAAGCTTAGCATATTCTGCCACACAGTTGTGGAACAATCTTCCACAAGAAATCAAAGACACCACCAATCATTATACATACAGTCGCAACCTGTTTGAACACTACCTCAGGACAGACTACATGCCCCCTTAAAAATAAAAAACAGCAACACGGACAATAATAATGGTAAATTATCTCGAACGACAACTAGCAAAAAAAAAAAAACAATCCCATATGTATGGCACGTTACACCCACCTTGGGTATTCATGATGCCCATATTAAACATTGCCTCAACGAGTCATGTATTATTGATGTATTGTAATATACTATATTCATGTATTGTATACTGTTCTTTTGTTGTCAAAGAATTGCTTTATAAGAGATGTCGAATGAAAGAATGTATGAGAGCAAATAGAGAAGAAAGGCAGGAATGTCAGACGGGCCTGCGTGTCAAATTCTTAACCCTTGAAAAATAAAGGCTTGCTTGCTTGCCTGCTTGCCTGCCTGCTTACCTGCCTGCCTGCTTGGCCTGCCTGCCTGCTTGCCTGCCTGCCTGCCTGCCTGCCTACCTACCTACTTACTTACTTACTTACTTACTTACTTACTTACTGTAGTCGCAACCGCTAGCGTGGTACGTATCTTGAAGTACGTCAGAATCCGCCCCACCTTCAAGATTCGGATATGGAGATTCTCCTGGTGTAGCCGCTTCAGGATTTGTTCATCTGTCAGCTCCCCTTGGATACGTTTGACAACTCATCTGGTCGTCTGTGAGTCGGTGTTTCCGACTCTGGTGTCTTTCTCCTCTCTCTGCATCTCAATAGTCTTAATCCTTGTCTGCGGTGGGTTGTCGTCGGTCTTCCTCGTGGTAGCTTCATTGAAGGTGTCTGTAGGTTCGGGTTCTTTGCTGCAGTTCACAGGCAGAATCTCTTCTCGCGTCATCTTTAAGGACTTGAAGGCTTCCACGCTGCTCATCAGGGTTCCAGACCAATCATACAGCCCACGCCCTCTGGCGGAGTTCCACTATCATCTCGAGCCGAGTACAAATCTATAGACTATATCCTCTTACCTCTTTATTACCGCGCTATTACTCGATTTTAAACATCCTGTGGTATTTCGTGTTTTCCTACCGGTTAGGATATTTATTTGTTGATGCATGGAATGTGAGTCTTTTCCATAGTTTGTCCCAATCTCCTTGCACTATTGATTCAGCCAGATTACTTCGGCCTTTTTGCATTTGTTTATTCTTTCTTTATGCATTCTATTATATTCTTCTTCATGTTCTTTTTTTTTTCTTTCTTCTTTCATCGATCATCTGCAAAATTTCATCTGTCATCCATTTCTTTTTAACAATTCTATGTTTAGGCGGAATGATTTCTTTGGATGTATGTTGGATTGATTCCCGCAACATGCCCCACTGTTCATCAACAGCCTGTATTATCTTCTTGGCATTATGTCTATTCCGTGCAGTAACACTGTACCTTCCCCTAATGTGTTTCTGTTTTTAGTAAATGACTAATTACTAATGTAAATTTGCAAAGAAAATCAACCTGGGGTTTATCGCAACGGTCATGCAACACTTTTTAGGGGGGATACGGAAGGGTGGGAAAGAGAAGGGGGAAAGGTGGGGGGGGGGGGGTAGAGACAGAAAGATTTTCTGGCCTTATCCATGCTTTATGTTCATGTGCCGTTTTCCTCAAGGACACTCATTCATGGTTCTCCCACAATGCTGACGAGGGTGAGGACGGGCAGGCTTCGTGCGGGGTGGCTTGCTTCGCTTCGGAGGTCACGGGTGACAAGCATCGCCTGGATCTTTTCTCCGGGGCATGCCGGTGTGCTGGGAAATGAACAGGCGGACAGGTTGGCTGGCTCTGCAGAACTTGGTGGAGTATTGATACATGACAAGGCAGACGTGGTTGCGGCCTAGTGAGAGCACGTACACACCTCGGAGGAGCAAATGGATTACCATGGTCTGGCAAGAATGAAACAGCGAGGAGTGACGAGGGGATCTGGCCGACGCTCAACGCTCAGAGGAAAGGCGAGACGGACTTATAATCAGATTGCTACTGGTACTATTAGTGTTGGAACTCTTCGCTGGCTGCTGAGGATGGGGACGGAGCACTTATGGGAATGCCCCGAATGCTGTGATGTCGATTCCTAAATCAATCAATCAATCTCCCACAATACTTTGAACCTGCTGCCAGCAGAGAGCCTGTGACCATAGCATGTTCCTTAGTGTCTGGATTTCTTAGATATCCCACACTGTATTGATTTCCATGTGTATAAGATGTTAATATCTTTTTAATTTTCATTAAATTTTACTTACTAGCAGACGGCGTTCTGAATGCGTATCTGCACCCTTAAAGACATGTGACAAGTAGAATGTAAATACATATATGATACATTTGTTTTTCGTATTGTGATCTAGCGATACGCATTTCACTTGATGCAATCCCCCGGTGTCACTAACTAAATTACGAATAATCATTCACCAATATTTGCGCAGTAAAAATATAAATGCTAAGTATAGTATGCAATGTCCAAATACAGTTATATGCTGGTTTTCGTCGGTTACGGTTTTCGTCGATTTTGTCCGCGAAAACTTTGTCTCGGTTTTCGTCGGTTGCCTCGGTTTAGTCGACGTGCCCACGGGACCTCGCTGCTAATATTTTCGAAAACACAGGGGCTCACGCGTTCTTCTGCTCAGTTTGACGTTGTTTCTCGTTGTGTGAGCATCACTTGCTAATAAGTTAACCCTTTCCGTTAGCTCCATCATGGGATCAAAGAAAGTTTCCAAAGCAAGCTGCCTCCGAAGAAGAAGGCCAGGAACACGATCGAGTTGACGAAGGAAATCATTGAAAAATACGAAAGCGGCATTAAGATTGCTGAAATCGGCCGCATATACGGGAAGTCACAATCAACGATAAGTTCTATTGTGGCGAAAAAGGAAGAAATAAAAAAGGCTAATGTAGCGAAAGGCGTGAATGTGCTAACGAAACAGAGATTCGCAAACAGTTGAAAATGTCGAAGAGTTATTGTTATTTTGGATAAATCAAAAACAGTTAGATGGCGATTCTGTTTCGGAGGCAATCATATGTGAAAAGGTCAGACTGCTGTATACCGATCTCATGAAGAAAATGACTGGGACGAATGCTAGTGTACTTAGTGATTTGAAGGCCAGCAGATTATGGTTTGAAACATTCAAGATGCTGCACTGGCATACATTGTGTTACTAGGCACAGCGAAGGTGCGAGTTCGGACACGTCTAGGGCCGAAAAATAGTATTAAAACTATATTTATTCTCTATAAAATGGTTTTTGGTATGTAGTCTGGAGTGTCTAGAACGAACTGATTGGATTTATATAGAAATAATTGCCTCGGTTTTCGTCGGTTTCGGGTTTCGCCTGATTGTTTTTCGGACGGATTATCAACGAAAACCGAGGTTTGACTGTACTTACACTATAACATAATAGTGTGAAAGTGACTATAAACAGAACCACATCAAGACACGCAGTGCTACATTTCAGAAAACACTAACTTAACAGATGTACTATTGTTGTTGTTGCAGGGTTCCTTGATCTCCTCGCTCGTATCTCTGCAGTAAATAGTGCTAGCCGTTAACCGTTAAAACGCCAGCTATTTTTTTTTTCTGTCATAAAGGTTGCCAGGTTCAGTTTTGGTATTTTTTGTCCAATTTATGTATCCTAAACCAAACAGGCAACAGAGCAGAGCAACCATTTTTACCGTATCCCATAGTAACCAACCAACGCCCAAAAAATGACACTTATTATTATGTCACGTGAGACTAGTAATTAACATCATTAATTTCCGAGAGCTATAATTTTGCTCATTTTCGCGCCATATAATCATATTATTTTTATTATTAAAAGACTGTGGGCGCGGGGAAACCTTGAAAGGAGAATCATGTCTTTGATTTGTAAATCCATCTATCGAGTGGGATGACGCAAATAATGAGGTCGTTGGCAACTTCTTCAATTCTGTCATGTTAGATCGTAATTACTCAGAAATGCAGATGACACAGTCCTGCTCTCAAATAGTGCTAGAAGAGATCATATTGTCTGCCAAAAGACAGGTGCATATCAAAATCCTTTTCTGAACTTAAACCCCCAAAAAACTAATGTCCACAGGTAAAACTATATGTCAACCAATAATCACAATCATCTATGCTGACACTGAAAATGTCACACAAATGTGAATACCTTATTTCCATGGTAACGATGAGGACTGTTCAAAAAGAGTTAGATTTATTGTGCCCATATAGAAGAACCTATGGCTTAAAGACACAGAATCGCATGAAACGGCAGAGGTTAAACCGTATGAAGTACCGATGGTATAAATCCAGCAAAGAAGTTAAAGTAAACAGTTCATGAACATGCATGTGTCTTGTGGCAATATACGAACATGAGTCATGATCATTTCGCAATAATTTAAGATGAAAATCGGGTCGGTTTAACGTAAATAGGTTAGTTGCATATCCTTTACAGGGTGTTGTAGTCAATACCAGCATTTTTGGCTGTGTGTGATCTCTTGGCAAGTTCAGTAGTTTGTCATGGCTTTCTGAACGATCAGCACCCATACCATTCCGTAAACAACAAACGCAAGGCAGTCTGCTGCCAAATCGCCAGCAGCTGTGTTTCAAACGCGGTATAGTTCGTAAACCCTTCGCCACGGAGTCGGCTTAATGTCACGGGAAAATTCTAACATTGTCATGGACCAAGAATCAGAAAAAAAAATACTGAAATTCTACCAGATCTGAGCATCGAACAGGGCTGACTCATAAACAGTATTATGTTTCGGAAACTGAAATAACTTGGTGACAAATGACAAGATCGAGGGGAAGAGGACAAGAGGAAGGCTGTGAAGTAAATACCTAGATAGCTTGGCCATGTGGCATGGTCGAGGCAGGAACACTGAGCTGATCCACGACTCTGGGGATCGAGTGAGATGGCAGAACATGACCGCAGACGCTTATCGGCATGACACATGATGATGATGATGATGATGATGATGATGATGATGATGATGATGATGATGATGAAATGTCACGGTTGTTTGGTAAGAACGGCCATGGAAGGCGTGGTTCCTGGGTGAAGGGACAAGTGTGGACCAGGATGAAGATGGACTCATGACACTGTAGCCACCTAGGACATGAAAGTGTATGAGGCAGAGACGCTGGCCAAATGTGAAGTCTTTCGGTGGACCGTGGTGAGCATGGTCAATAGCCACAAAGATCTCATAACTGTACAGGTTACGATAACAATTACGGTACCGATTCAATGGTTAGATAGAAATTCTCTCCATATTTTATAGTTGCGGTTCAGGTGAATGATAAGCCTCTCTAGTGATGACGCCTTTTTTCAGGAGTGTCGAGTTGGTTGAAGTACATTTGTTCCTTCAACAGGGCGCTGGTTTTATTTGAAGGAAAAGAAATGTATATTATACACTTAAGAGGGCATTTTGGGGGAAATCAAACACAAACTACAGTCCGTAACACGCATAAATGTTTGACAGAAATGCACAGAACAACACCTGCAGAAACAGAACACGATGTTCTGGACTCTGAGTCCAGAACATCGTGTTCTGTTTCTGAAGGTGTTGCTCTGTGCATTTCTGTCAAACTGATTTATGCGTTGGCTCTACCGACTGGGTCTTACTGACTCTACCTCTTGCAATTATGGAGCATTCAAGCGAAACCAAAATAATTACTTCGCCGAACTGAAGAGGAATATCGTGTCGACTGGAACAACCCTTGGAAAGACAACTCCAGGTGACAGGTGAAAACCTCAAGAGCACCATCGTATTTGTGACACATGCTGGAATAGATGCATAGCAAACGATGATAGTGTAAGACGATGCAGCAGTAGCAGAAGTATATCATATATGATTCTGATATACACACATTTGGACCCTCGCAGATGCTACGGAGTATGTGCACTCTGTTGAGATTATCATTGTGTGATCTATGGGAGGAGACTGAAAAACTTATGGAGACAGTATGCAATGAAAGTGATCATGTACAAGCGAAACAAACCCGTACACTAATATACAGACATCATCCCAAGCCCATTTCCTTGATTTCCCAAACCCAGGCCAGCTAGCAGCCTCGCGAGGGTCGAACCGCAAACTCCCACCCCCGTTCCAAGTCACACTACCACGAAGGTGTCCTAATTATTTATAATAGATTCGAATCTACAGGGCAGATCCAATAATGCTCTCAGATGTTAACACGGAACTGTCTGAACTATGTCATAGTCGAAAGAAAGATCTGAGAAGTTCAGTTACAGCAACTGCCTAACCTATTGATCAGAATATCCGTTTAAACTCGGGTGTCTAACCCTTCGTCTCTCCCCACCCTTAGACCACCCTTTTACGGGTTCCTCATAAGAACAATTCACGATGAAGCTGTGTTTACTTGAGTGGTGTTGACACTACAAATCCCGACGAGTCCCTGGATGTACACTTTCCGACAATCTAGAGGGGATTTTAGCGATGGTCTCCACATGAGGTTCCCAAACTGGGGTCTGCTGGTGCCACCTCCAATTGCATTGCGTCTTGTTTCCATAGACATATCACGACATACACACAATGAAAATCTGAGAGTTTGGCAAGTAGCTGGAAAGCTATACTAGATATATAGGAAGTTTAGCCAAAGAAAGCCTTTTTTTTTTTTTTTTGTTCGCATATCCTTTACAGGACATCGCTGTCAACATCAGCATCTTTCAGCTGATTGTTGATTTCGTATCAAGATTTTTGCCAGTGCTTTCTGAACGACCGGCTCCCATACCATCACGTTAAAACCCAGCGCAACACGGTCTGCTGCCAAAGCGGTCGCAGCTGTGTTTCGAACGCAGGTAAGCGGAAAAAGCGTCCGTAACGTCTTTGCCACGGAGCTCGGCAAGAATGAATTATTTTTTTTTTAAATTCGCATATCCTTTACAGGACATCACTGTCAACAGCAGCATCTTTCAGCTGTCTGTTGATTTCTTGGCAAGACTACGCTCAGTAGTTTGCAAGAATGAATTAGGAGGTGGAAAAATACAGCTTCACCGAACTGCTCAGGGTTTACAATTCTATGACGCAAAATTGCGTAGTAGAAATGCCATCGCACAAAAGAATGTGGAAATACAATGACTGTAAAATCTCAATTTCGTGGTATAATACGAAAGGAAGTCAATAAGTAAGTCACAAATGGCTGTAGAAAATACCTAAATATGATAACAATTTGAAACAAGTTTATTTTTATGCATACATTGTCCCTTGATTTCTCAACATAATTTCCACCAACATTGATGCACTTATCCCATCGTTTTATCGGTCCTCCCAAACAGGCTGCATAGAACTGCGTGTTATGTTTTCTAAACCACGTTTTCAATTCACATTCAACTTCGGCGTCATTCGTGAAATGTCTCCCGCCAAGGTACGTTTTCAGTGGACTTAGCCCCTAGCGATTTCCGCCTTTTTTTTTTTTTTTTGGTCCTTTTGTTTAGGTAGGATTTTCATTTTGTCCCCAACAGAAAAAAAAAAATTCACGCCTTATCGAGGATTCAAACCCGTGTCTCCCGAAGATGAACTCGGCGTTCTTGGCCATTCGGCCAGCCGCTTAAAATAGATGACTGACAGATAAAAATGAGAATTTATAGTAAAACTGAGGGCAGAGCTAAAGAATACTGTACATGATGCCACCAGGAAACCACCCAGAGTGAAAAGGGGAGAAAAGACAACTAAAAGAATTGAAAGAACGAAAACAGTATATAATACCAGACCTTGCAAACGACACTCACACGCACACACTTATCTTACAAGGGACATCAGGTGGCGAGGTGCTACCATCTCATTCTGCCCAATTTTCAATTACGGAGTCCAGAGGCAGAAGTTCTTTCAGTTAAGCTCAGGTAAGAATATAGATATAAGTATTCGTTTACCATTAGTTTATGTGCTGGTTAAGCTCAGGTAAGAATATAGATATAGACATTCTTTTACCATTAATTTATGTGCTGGTAGCTATTCTCGTTTCCTGTTAATGTTTACTCTTCTAAACCTCAACCTTGTGGATTTTCTTTGTCACTTCTTGTTTCCGGAGTTACATCTTTTTTCTTTGCTGTGTCACTATAAAAACTTATTTCCATTATTTTTAGGAGGATAATGAAGAAGAAAACGTATGTGCTTGTGCTATTCTTTCATGATTTTCGGGGGGGGGGGGGGAAGGGAGAGAGAGAGAGAGAGAGAGAGAGAGAGAGAGAGAGAGAGAGAGAGAGAGAGAGAGAGAGAGAGAGAAAGGTGGCAGTACGGTATAGAGAAAACCGGCTAGCTAGTAAAATAACCCAGACAACTAGACATTCTTGTCGATGGTTTGACATTTGTAACACAATACTTGGTGGCAGAAATGTCTACTTTATTGACATCCTACAATCTTCTAGTCGGTCAGGACGACATGCCAGCATCTGTAGACAACACACTCCGACTACACTTTTAACGAAGCAGGATCTTGGCCGTCACAAGCGACGGAATCAGCTACTTAACGTGCGAATTTACAAATGCAGATATAAATGTGAAGTGGGTTTATCCTGCAGGCTGGTAATGAGCTGAAAGACGGGGTAATTGAAACTGAAATACCACTACAATCTACACTAGCAATAAATAAGGCTAATTTTATCGCGAAGACAAATACAACAACAAACATATTCTCAGACAAGGCAGGTAGATATGGATAATCTTCTTGTCTTAGCCAATACCTGTTGCCCTGTTTTTGATGGATGGGGGGATTCCTTATTCCACAGTTTAGCCGCAATAGCACACGTCATATAGTTATTAAAGAAACTACTACATAAAAAGAATCTACATTTAGAGCTGTGTAGATAAATCTCGTGCCTTTCCAAATGTGATCATTCGATCCTTTTCTATTTTGATCAGTCGATGCAAGTCTAGTGAGCACAAGAAATATAATGCCGCATTGATCAATTCTTATTTTTCTTATCGGGTGAACTGAGACTGTGGCATGGGGGAACACCATCAGTAAAGTTGATACAGAACACCCAGGACCGCGATCTGTTGAGAAACATCAACACCTACGCCAGTAGGCATGGCACATGCATCAGGCACTACACGGCTTTGAGATTCGCCTGCTGGCCTGGTGGTCATGCGTTAGAATTCCCAAATTGTTGGCCGTTCAGTTCACGAGTGTAATTTTCTCACATACTCCAGGGGATCGTCACTGGAACTAGGGAGTTCGTGCTTTGATCGACGTTTTCATCAGCCACCCTGCAAAAATATACCGAGCCATATGGAATAAAACCAGGTGCAATGAAGTAGACCCACTTGCCTTGTCAACCATTGTAAACGTCAACAACCAACGAGGGGTCCCAATACTAATGACACCAACCATTTTACCCAACAAGAACACAAACCATAACAAGATAGCTGGATTTGAGAGATGCCATCCAACAAAGAAACACAACAGGGACACTGATACAGGTTGGAGACCCAACAAAACAATCGACAGTGGTAAAAGGTCTGGGTTGGAGAAATAGATCCGCTACCAGGATGAACTACATTAATAAGACATTTGTGTGAAGGAAAATATGTGGTGAAGAGATGTCACAGGACAAGAGGATCAACAATTGTAAGCTTCTCTGGTTGGAAAAAGTCACACAAGAATAAAATAGCTGGGCTGGAGAGTTGTGACACAAGGAGAACATCAGTAACGCGAGATAAGGTTGCAGAGATGTCTCACAACAATAAAGAAAGTTATAACTATGTATGGATTCGAGAGATGTCAATCAAAATAAACAACAATAACAAGAGATCTAGCTTGCTGAGATGTCAACCAGCAAGGCGGACAAGAATGGTCACTCAACAAGACGAACAACAATAGTCACATAACAGGATGAACAAGAGTAGTCAGTTAGTAGTCACCCAAAAGGACGCATAGGAATAGTCACACAAAAAGACGGACAAGAATAGTCAGTCAATAAGACGGACATGAATAGTCATCCAACAATACGGACAAGAATAGACACCCAACAAGACGGACAAGAATAGTCACCCAACAGTATGGACAAGAATAATCACCCAACAGTATGGACAAGAATATTCACCCAACAGTATGGACAAGAATATTCACCCAACAATACGGACAAGAATAGTCACCCAACAATATGGACAAGAATATTCACCCAACAATATGGACAAGAATAGTCACCCAACAATACGGACAAGAATATTCACCCAACAATACGGACAAGAATATTCACCCAACAATACGGACAAGAATAGTCAGTCAACAGTATGGACAAGAATATTCACCCAACAATACGGACAAGAATAGTCACCCAACAATACGGACAAGAATAATCAGTCAACAGTATGGACAAGAATATTCACCCAACAATACGGACAAGAATAGTCAGTCAACAGTATGGACAAGAATATTCACCCAACAATACGGACAAGAATAGTCACCCAACAATACGGACAAGAATAGTCACCCAACAATACGGACAAGAATAGTCAGTCAACAGTATGGACAAGAATATTCACCCAACAATACGGACAAGAATAGTCACCCAACAATACGGACAAGAATAGTAACCCAACAATACGGACAAGAATATTCACCCAACAATACGGACAAGAATAGTCACCCAACAATACGGACAAGAATAGTCAGTCAACAGTATGGACAAGAATATTCACCCAACAATACGGACAAGAATAGTCACCCAACAATACGGACAAGAATAATCAGTCAAAAGTATGGACAAGAATAGTCACCCAACAGTATGGACAAGAATAGTCACCCAACAGTATGGACAAGAATATTCACCCAACAATATTGACAAGAATAGTCACCCAACAATACGGACAAGAATAGTCAGTCAACAGTATGGACAAGAATATTCACCCAACAATACGGACAAGAATAGTCACCCAACAATACGGACAAGAATAGTCACCCAACAATACGGACAAGAATAGTCACCCAACAATACGGACAAGAATAGTCACCCAACAATACGGACAAGAATATTCACCCAACAATACGGACAAGAATAGTCACCCAACAATACGGACAAGAATAATCAGTCAACAGTATGGACAAGAATAGTCACCCAACAGTATGGACAAGAATAGTCACCCAACAGTATGGACAAGAATATTCACCCAACAATATTGACAAGAATAGTCACCCAACAATACGGACAAGAATAGTCAGTCAACAGTATGGACAAGAATATTCACCCAACAATACGGACAAGAATAGTCACCCAACAATACGGACAAGAATAGTCAGTCAACAGTATGGACAAGAATAGTCACCCAACAATACGGACAAGAATAGTCACCCAACAGTATGGACAAGAATATTCACCCAACAATACGGACAAGAATAGTCACCCAACAGTATGGACAAGAATATTCACCCAACAATACGGACAAGAATAGTCACCCAACAATACGGACAAGAATAGTCAGTCAAAACGACGGACAAGAATAGTCACCCAACAGTATGGACAAGAATAGTCACCCAACTATAAGGACAAGAATATTCACCCAACAATACGGACAAGAATAGTCACCCAACAATACGGACAAGAATAGTCAATCAACAGAACGAACAAGAATAGTCACCCACAAGATGGACAAGAATAGTGACCCACAAGACGGACAAGAATAGTCACACCGCAAGACGGACAAGAATAGTCACCCAACAATACGGACAAGAATAGTCACCCACAAGACGGACAAGAATAGTCAGTCAACAAGACGGACAAGAACAGTTACCCAACAAGACGGACAAGAATAGTCAGTCAACAAGACGAACAAGAATAGTCACCCAACAAGACGTACAAGAATAGTCAGTCAACAAGACGGACAAGAATAGTCACCCAACAAGACGGACAAGAATAGTCACCCAACAATACGGACAAGAATAGTCAGTCAACAAGACGGACAAGAATAGTCACACCGCAAGACGGACAAGAATAGTCACCCAACAATACGGACAAGAATAGTCACCCACAAGACGGACAAGAATAGTCAGTCAACAAGACGGACAAGAATAGTCACCCAACAAGACGGACAAGAATAGTCACCCAACAAGACGGACAAGAATAGTCACCCAACAATACGGACAAGAATAGTCACCCACAAGACGGACAAGAATAGTCAGTCAACAAGACGGACAAGAATAGTCACCCAACAAGACGGACAAGAATAGTCACCCAACAAGACGGACAAGAATAGTCACCCAACAAGACGAACAAGAATAGTCAGTCCACAAGACGGACAAGAATAGTCACCCAACAATACGGACAAGAATAGTCACCCACAAGACGGACAAGAATAGTCACCCAACAATACGGACAAGAATAGTCACCCACAAGACGGACAAGAATAGTCAGTCAACAAGACGGACAAGAATAGTCAGTCAACAAGACGGACAAGAATAGTCAGTCAACAAGACGGACAAGAATAGTCACCCAACAAGACGGACAAGAATAGTCACCCACCAAGACGGACAAGAATAGTCAGTCAACAAGACGGACGAGAATAGTCAGTCAACAAGACGGACAAGAATAGTCACCCAACAAGACGGACAAGAATAGTCACCCAACAAGACGGACAAGAATAGTCAGTCAACAAGACGGACAAGAATAGTCACCCACCAAGACGTACAAGAATAGTCACCCACCAAGACGTACAAGAATAGTTACCCAACAAGACGGACAAGAATAGTCAGTCAACAAGACGGACAAGAACAGTTACCCAACAAGACGGACAAGAATAGTCAGTCAACAAGACGGACAAGAATAGTCAGTCAACAAGACGAACAAGAATAGTCACCCAACAAGACGTACAAGAATAGTCAGTCAACAAGACGGACAAGAATAGTCACCCAACAAGACGGACAAGAATAGTCACCCAACAATACGGACAAGAATAGTCAGTCAACAAGACGGACAAGAATAGTCACACCGCAAGACGGACAAGAATAGTCACCCAACAATACGGACAAGAATAGTCACCCACAAGACGGACAAGAATAGTCAGTCAACAAGACGGACAAGAATAGTCACCCAACAAGATGGACAAGAATAGTCACCCAACAAGACGGACAAGAATAGTCACCCAACAATACGGACAAGAATAGTCACCCACAAGACGGACAAGAATAGTCACCCAACAATACGGACAAGAATAGTCAGTCAACAAGACGGACAAGAATAGTCACCCAACAAGAC
>JACEFZ010016839.1:22500-102500 GCA_014155875.1 Cepaea nemoralis | reverse complement strand
GAAACAGCAATACCACACAGACATACAAGAAACAGCTACACCACACAGACATGTAAGAAACAACTACACCACACAGACATGTAAGAAACAACTGCACTACACAGACATACAAGAAACAACTACACCACACAGACATGTAAGAAACAACTACACCACACAGACATACAGGAAGCAAATACACTACACAGGCACACAAGAAACATCTACCCCACGCAGACATACAAGAAACAACTACACCACACAGACATACAAGAAACAACTACACCACACAGACATGAAAGAAACAACTACACCACACAGACATGTAAAAAACAATTACACCACACAGACGTGTAAGAAACAACTGCACTACACAGACATACAAGAAACAACTACACCACACAGACATACAAGAAACAACTACACCACACAGACATACAAAAAACAACTACACTACACAGACATGTAAGAAACAATTACACTACACAGACATGTAAGAAACAACTACACCACACAGACATACAAGAAACAACTACACTACACAGACATACAAGAAACAACTACACTACACAGACATGTAAGAAACAACTGCACTACACAGACATACAAGAAACAACTACACCACACAGACATACACGAAACAACTACACCACACAGACATACAAGAAACAACTACACCACACAGACACGTAAGAAACAACTACACCAGACAGACATGTAAGAAACAACTACACTACACAGACATGTAAGAAACAACTACACCACGCAGACATACAAGAAACAACTACACTACACAGATATGTAAGAAACAACTACACCACGCAGACATACAAGAAACAACTACACCACACAAACATACAAGAAACAACTACACCAAGCAGACATACAAGAAACAACTACACTACACAGACATGTAAGAAACAACTACACCACGCAAACATACAAGAAACAACTACACCACACAGACATACAAGAAACAACTACACCACACAGGCATGTAAGAAACAACTACACTACACAGACATGTAAGAAACAACTACACCACACAGACATGTAAGAAACAGCTACACCACACAGACATGTAAGAAACAACTACACCACACAGACATGTAAGAAACAGCTACACCACACAGACATGTAAGAAACAACTACACCACACAGACATACAAGAAACAACTACACCACACAGACATGTAAGAAACAACTACACCACACAGACATGTAAGAAACAACTACACCACACAGACATACAAGAAACAACTACACCACACAGACATACAAGAAACAACTACACCACACAGACATACAAGAAACAACTACACCACACAGACATACAAGAAACAACTACACCACACAGACATACAAGAAACAACTACACCACACAGACATGTAAGAAACAACTACACCACACAGACATACAAGAAACAACTACACCACACAGACATACAAGAAACAACTACACCACACAGACACGTAAGAAACAACTACACCACACAGACATGTAAGAAACAATTACACCACACAGACATGTAAGAAACAACTACACCACACAGACATACAAGAAACAACTACACCACACAGACTTGTAAGAACCAACTACACCACACAGACATACAAAAAAAACAACTACACTACACAGACATGTAAGAAACAACTACACCACACAGACATACAAAAAACAACTACACTACACAGACATGTAAGAAACAACTACACCACACAGACGTGTAAGATACAACTACACCACACAGACATACAAAAAACAACTACACTACACAGACATGTAAGAAACAACTACACCACACAGACATACAAAAAACAACTACACTACACAGACATACAAGAAACAACTACACCACACAGACATACAAAAAACAACTACACTACACAGACATGTAAGAAACAACTACACCACACAGACATGTAAGAAACAACTACACCACACAGACATACAAAAAACAACTACACTCTACAGACATACAAGAAACAACTACACCACACAGACATACAAATAACAACTACACTACACAGACATGTAAAAAACAACTACACCACACAGACATACAAGAAACAACTACACCACACAGACATGTAAGAAACAACTACACTACACAGACATGTAAGAAACAATTACACCACACAGACATGTAAGAAACAACTACACCACACAGACATACAAGAACCAACTACACCACACAGACATGTAAGAAACAACTACACCACACAGACATACAAAAAACAACTACACTACACAGACATACAAGAAACAACTACACCACACAGACATACAAATAACAACTACACTACACAGACATGTAAGAAACAACTACACCACACAGACATACAAGAAACTACACCACACAGACATGTAAGAAACAACTACACTACACAGACATACAAAACACAACTACACTACACAGACATACAAGAAACAACTACACCACACAGACATACAAATAACAACTACACTACACAGACATGTAAGAAACAACTACACCACACAGACATACAAGAAACAACTACACCACACAGACATGTAAGAAACAACTACACTACACAGACATGTAAGAAACAATTACACCACACAGACATGTAAGAAACAACTACACCACACAGACATGCAAGAACCAACTACACCACACAGACATGTAAGAAACAACTACACTACACAGACATACAAAAAACAACTACACTACACAGACATACAAGAAACAACTACACCACACAGACATACAAAAAACAACTACACTACACAGACATGTAAGAAACAACTACACCACACAGACATGTAAGAAACAACTACACCACACAGACATACAAAAAACAACTACACTACACAGACATACAAGAAACAACTACACCACACAGACATATAAATAACAACTACACTACACAGACATGTAAGAAACAACTACTCCACACAGACATACAAGAAACAACTACACCACACACATGTAAGAAACAACTACACTACACAGACATGTAAGAAACAATTACACCACACAGACATGTAAGACACAACTACACCACACAGACATACAAGAACCAACTACACCACACAAACATGTAAGAAACAACTACACCACACAGACATACAAAAAACAACTACACTACACAGACATGTAAATGATAACTGCATTACACAGACATGTAAGAAACAACTACACCACACAGACATGTAAGAAACAACTACACCACACAGACATACAAAAAACAACTACACTACACAGACGTGTAAGAAACAATTACACCACACAGACATGTAAGAAACAACTACACCACACAGACATGCAAGAACCAACTACACCACACAGACATGTAAGAAACAACTACACTACACAGACATACAAAAAACAACTACATTACACAGACATACAAGAAACAACTACACCACACAGACATACAAGAAACAACTACACCACACAGACATACAAAATACAACTACACTACACAGACATGTAAGAAACAACTACACCACACAGACATGTAAGAAACAACTACACCATACAGACATACAAAAAACAACTACACTACACAGACATACAAGAAACAACTACACCACACAGACATACAAATAACAACTACACTACACAGACATGTAAGAAACAACTACTCCACACAGACATACAAGAAACAACTACATCACACAGACATGTAAGAAAAACTACATCACACAGACATGTAAGAAACAATTACATCACACAGACATGTAAGAAACAACTACATCACACAGACATGTAAGAAACAACTACATCACACAGACATGTAAGAAACAACTACATCACACAGACATGTAAGAAACAACTACATCACACAGACATGTAAGAAAAACTACATCACACAGACATGTAAGAAAAACTACATCACACAGACATGTAAGAAACAACTACATCACACAGACATGTAAGAAACAACTACATCACACAGACATGTAAGAAACAACTACATCACACAGACATGTAAGAAACAACTACATCACACAGACATGTAAGAAACAACTACATCACACAGACATGTAAGAAACAACTACATCACACAGACATGTAAGAAACAACTACATCACACAGACATGTAAGAAACAACTACATCACACAGACATGTAAGAAACAACTACATCACACAGACATGTAAGAAACAACTACACCACACAGACATGTAAGAAACAACTACACCACACAGACATACAAGAAACAACTACACCACACAGATATGTAAGAAACAACTACACCACACAGACATACAAAAAACAACTACACCACACAGACATACAAGAAACAACTACACCACACAGACATACAAAAAACAACTACACTACACAGATATGTAAGAAACAACTACACCACACAGACATGTAAGAAACAACTACACCACATAGACATACAAAAAACAACTACACTACACAGACATACAAGAAACAACTACACCACACAGACATACAAATAACAATTACACCACACAGACATGTAAGAAACAACTACACCACACAGACATACAAGAAACAACTACACCACACAGACATGTAAGAAACAACTACACTACACAGACATGTAAGAAACAATTACACCACACAGACATGTAAGAAACAACTACACCACACAGACATACAAGAACCAACTACACCACACAGACATGTAAGAAACAGCTACACCACACAGACATACAAAAAACAACTACACTACACAGACATACAAGAAACAACTACACCACACAGACATACAAAAAACAACTACACTACACAGACATGTAAGAAACAACTACACCACACAGACATGTAAGAAACAACTACACCACACAGACATACAAAAAACAACTACACTACACAGACATACAAGAAACAACTACACCACACAGACATACAAATAACAACTACACTACACAGACATGTAAGAAACAACTACACCACACAGACATACAACAAACAACTACACCACACAGACATGTAATAAACAACTACACTACACAGACATGTAAGAAACAATTACACCACACAGACATGTAAGAAACAACTACACCACACAGACATGCAAGAACCAACTACACCACACAGACATGTAAGAAACAACTACACTACACAGACATACAAAAAACAACTACACTACACATACATACAAAAAACAACTACACTACACAGACATACAAGAAACAACTACACCACACAGACATACAAAAAACAACTACACTACACAGACATGTAAGAAACAACTACACCACACAGACATGTAAGAAATAACTACACCACACAGACATACAAAAAACAACTACACTACACAGACATACAAGAAACAAATACACCACACAGACATACAAATAAGAACTACACTACACAGACATGTAAGAAACAACTACTCCACACAGACATACAAGAAACAACTACACCACACACATGTAAGAAACAACTACACTACACAGACATGTAAGAAACAATTACACCACACAGACATGTAAGAAACAACTACACCACACAGACATACAAGAACCAACTACACCACACAGACATTTAAGAAACAACTACACCACACAGACATACAAGAAACAACTACACTACACAGACATGTAAGTGATAACTGCACTACACAGACATGTAAGAAACAACTACACCACACAGACATATAAGAAACAACTACACCACACAGACATACAAAAAACAACTACACTACACAGACATGTAAGAAACAACTACACCACACAGACATGTAAGAAACAACTACACCACATAGACATGTAAGTGATAACTGCACTACACAGACATGTAAGAAACAACTACACCACACAGACATACAAGAAACAACTACACCACACAGACATACAAGAAACAACTACACCACACAGATATACAACAAACAACTACACAACACAGACATGTAAGAAACAACTACACCACACAGACATGTAAGAAACAACTACACCACACAAGACATACAAGAAACAACTACACCACACAGATATGTAAGAAACAACTACACCACACAGACATGTAAGAAACAACTACACCACACAGACATACAAGAAACAACTACACCACACAGACATACAAGAAACAACTACACCACACAGACATGTAAGAAACAACTACACCACACAGACATACAAGAAACAACTACACCACACAGACATGTAAGAAACAACCAGACCACCACACACAGACATGTAAGACAGCTGGAGACCCGACGAGAACTGCGAGTACAGAGTGCAGTATACTGACGTAATCATATGATTAAAACTTGTTCATAACAGCCTGTAACCAGATGCCTAGATATATGATCACAACTACTGTCTGATCGTTATGAACACTGTACACGGTTACAGACTGTACACGGTTACAGACTGCCCTACCTGGTCTTGTAACTTGACTATTTCATTTCAAATGTGGTAATGGTTTCTGGTGTAATTTAATAGTACTTTTCTGTATTTTTAAATAGAGGTTTGTATTTTTTTTTCTTCAGCAGTAATTTATATCTTTCTTGCCGAGTGAGTTGTATCTTTCTAAGTATGTGAGGTGTATCTCTCTTGCCGAGTGAGTTGTACCTTTCTAAGTATGTGAGGTGTATCTTTCTTGCCGAGTGAGTTGTACCTTTCTAAGTATGTGAGGTGTATCTTTCTTGCCGAGTGAGTTGTACCTTTCTGCGTATGTGACGTGTATCTTTCTTGTCGAGTGAGTTGTATCTGTCTGTGTATGTGATGTGTATCTTTCTTGCCGAGTGAGTTGTATCTTTCTGTGTCTGTGATGTGTATGTATCTTTCTTGCCGAGTGAGTTGTATCTGTTTATGTATGTGATGTGTATCTTTCTTGCCGAGTGAGTTGTATCTTTCTGTGTATATGATGTGTATTTTTCTTTCCGAGTGATTTGTATCCATCTTGTCTAGTGATTTGTATCTTTCTTGCAGAGTAATTTGTATCTTTCTGGGATGATGTGTATCTGCCTGGGATGTGACATGTATCTTTATGGAATGTGAAGTGTATCTTTCTGAGATGACGTATATCTTTCTTGAATGTGACGTGCCTCTTTCTGTGATGTGACGTGTGTCTGTCTGGGATGTTACCTGTATATGTCTGGGATGTGCCGTGTATCTTTCTAGGATGCGACGTTATCTTTCTGGAATGTAACGTGTAACTTTCTTGCACAGTGGTTTATATCTTTTAAAATAGTTTTTTTTTCCATCAATTATCCATTATAATTGCCATGTCAAAATTTAATTTTAGTGAGTCTTGTACTATTCATTATTGCACATTTCCCATGCATTTTAATGAATATTGTTCTGTTGTTGTCGTTGTTGTCTAAGATTAGCTTCTCGGGTGATGTATGACTGAAATAATGTATGAGAGCAGAATAAGAAGGGCAGAATGTCAGACGGGTCCGCGTGCCCTATTCTTAAACCTTTGAAAACCGGGAAGGTTAACCCGGTCAAAAAATGCCCGCAGAAGTCGGATGTGTCGGCCTAACGGCGCAAGAACGCAGCTCTGCTGTAAACAGGCACAACGCAATAACGTCCGAAAAAAAACTCCGGATGAACGCAGAAGAAGAAGAAACCTTTGAAAATAAAGTTTGTTCGTTCGTTCTTTTCGATCCTGCTTTCCCTTCCCTTACTGTCCTGTTAAATTCCCGAGAGGAGACTGGACTCAACAAGCACATCTTT
Organism: Cepaea nemoralis; assembly: GCA_014155875.1. Classification (NCBI taxonomy): domain Eukaryota; kingdom Metazoa; phylum Mollusca; class Gastropoda; order Stylommatophora; family Helicidae; genus Cepaea; species Cepaea nemoralis. Next base: position 94,886 of record JACEFZ010016839.1, on the reverse strand, counting down.
AAACTTATTATCTGTTGGGATTATTGACTGACTTTGGTCTACACTCCTCTCTTCTGTCTTCCCTTCCATATATCTATTTCTTTCACTCTCTCTATTATTCCCTCAACACATACTCCGACAACAGTTCCTTTCAACGATAAGATAAAAGATTTATTAATAAAAACTATGTCTGGTGTATGTATGGATATTGTCTATGTAGTTGGTATGTTCTTCTAGTGTGGCTGCCAGATAAGATGTTGATAGATAGTCTCCGTGGCTTCTCTCGTCTCTTCTCTCAGCTAGAGTACAGGACATGACATAGATATAACAGAACGGTCTCACCCTGACAGCTCCGTCTGCTTGAGTCTGTAGATATATCCGTTTTTTGTAATGAAAAATGTTCACCACTGTATGAATGTATTTAACCCGATCACCATATGCTGTCAGCGTAAACTGAATGTTCTTTAGTATCTTATAGCGTTCTTAATTCCATCCTGGAAAAACACATCGAGTTTCTAGTATTCTCAATTTTTGTCCTGTAAAAGTTCTACACTGGATAGTTCTTAATTGATATAGGCACTTTGTATGCACCTTGCCACTCTTTGATACTGAGTAATTTGAGTCTTTTTTCTTTAGTTTGTATGATCTCTATTTTCCATTCTCTGTCCTCCTGACTTATTAAGATGCCACTTCTTTTCCTTCCTTTCTTATGCACAAGTGTCGTGCTTTATTACTTTAAAGTGCTTTCTTGTGGGTTATCAACACTGGGTGATCTTGACCACAGCCATCTGTGTTATCTCTTAGTTGATAAGTCCCGCACTGGTATGGAAACCTTATTTAGGCATCTATGTTCCTGGAATCGAAAAACACTTAGCGAATAACACACTACTATCCCCTCTTTCCATCATTAGGGACGTGTATTTCTATTCCCACTCAAGAACATATCTCCTTCAGTTCAGTTTGGAACACACACTAAACTTACACAAAGAGTTGCCACTCTTTATATCGGTCATTTTTGCCGCATAGTCCTTGACATTGCCGGACACCTCACATCCAGACTGCATTATCATCGTTAGTGGAAAATTACAGCTCTGAACCGTTTCACATCCATACCGCAATATGCTGTCCAATAATCTCTCTGCTTTAGTCGCAAACCAATTTTTCCACTCGACAGTTTACCTGTGCGGTTAGCCGGCCCCTTCTGTGTCTTGACCTATAAACACATGCGCCTGGTCACTCCTTTGTTTGTTACCATTACTGCTTCGCTTGTTAACCCTTCCTCCACCTGGTCAGTCGGTGTATACAGTCGTCCATCTGGGAATCATTAACTCTCAGTATTTCACGACATAGGCCCCCTCTTAAGAGATTAGACCGCGTCGAATCTTTCTCACTGTAGGTTTGATTCCCATGATCCACAACCCTAGTCTTCTTCCTCCGGAACTGGATGTCTGGATAAAAAATCTGCTCCTACGTTCTCCTTACCCAGGATGTATTCCACTGTGAAGTCCAGTTGCAGCACCCACGTCCATCACATCCACCGTGCGTTGAGCTCCTGCGAAGTAGCTATTAACATCACGTGTTGATGATATGATTGGATCCTCACATGGCTCACCTCATTATCCAGTAGGCGCTCTAATTGACACCCTACTATACTACTCACGATTGAAACTAGTGTTGGCTCCTCGCTCCTGTACGTCTGGTCGACCTACTTTCGACTTGCGTCAGCGACGGCTCACAATACAGACGGATTGTCCCATCCTGATTGTAACACTGCTTCCATGTCCTCTTGGTTTCCCCCGGCTTTGCCTCTGGGGATGTTCCACCTCGTCCTCGATGGACCGAGTCGTCTTTCCCAAATCTCCTGGACTTTTGCTTCCAGGACCATCTTGGGCGATATTGTATCTGGTCAGCCAATCTTCGGTTGGAGTCCTGGGTAATTCTCGCTTTTCCCGACGTTACCGACCCCTTCTGAACTTGGTTACCGGTGAAACTTTCACTCTTGTCCTTTCCCTGACTTGTGATTTCCCTCCTCCTGTCGTTGGGTAAATCTGACCTATCACGTACTGTCCCATAGGTCCTCCTATGTTGTACTGGCGATCTCTGGTCTTCGTCTGGACTGGTAACCTTTGTCCCAATGGCTGCCATCACCATAAAGTGCGAAGCTTTGCTCCCGGATCTCTCTTCATATTTCCTACTGAGATGTCTAGGGAGATTTTTCTTCTCTTCCCCGATCCGGATTTTGTAGATGTTCTTGGACACCACCTTTTCCACAGGATAAGGTCCTTTCCATCCTACTTGGAGTATATTGGTCTCTGCTGGACTCCACACTTCCACTTTGTCTTCCACTTTCAGAGCTAGTTTCCTCTTGATTCGCTTGTTGGGTGGTGCTCTCTGGCACTCCGAACAAGACTTCACCCACCGGCGTACATCTCCGGTCATTCCTGGCCAGCAATAATGGCCGGATATTTGCTGCAAGGTCTCTCTGACACCCATATGTCGATTCTCGCCTATGATGTGTCCCCTCTGAAGAATGTGAGGACGGTGGGTCTCTGGAACCACCCACTGCTCGTGCAGGTTATCTCCCCTCCCAGCTCTCCGATAGAGTAGTTGATTCTTCAGAAAGTACTGTCCCCGTTCTGGTGGCTCAGCACTTCTTTGCAGCTTCCTGTAGCAAGGATGCAACGTAGTATCTTGCCTCTGGGCAGTATGCAATTCTCCTATCTCCGAGTTGTCGCATAGTGTCTCTGCCTCTTTTTCCTTCCCTTGAGATCCACTGACTACTGTTCCCTTGTGGGCTTGCTGTTTGGGCATCCCCAAAAAGACATATTTCGTGCCAATGATCATTGGAAATAAGGAGTCAGATAATACAGCAGCTGGAATAATGCCCGTGACGTACCTGGATTTAATCTCCACCTTGGCGATTGGCAGCGTCATGGTAACAGCACTCCTCATTGCCGGCTGTATTTCTATGGTCTCCCCTGTAAATTGGTCTGGGCTTACCAAGCTGGCGTCCACCACCGCTTCCCCATCCAAACCGGTATCGTAGAGACAAGCAACCTGTTGGCCATTTACTTCAATCAGTTCAACCACAGGTGGTCTCTCTTGGTCCTGAGTGTCTTTCATCTCCTTGACCGTTTCCTTGCCTTCCTCTTTTGATTCCTCGAGGTTGGTTATGCAATTGGCGTGTTTGGCCTTGCATCTGCAATCCACAGTATTATGTGTTGTCGACTGGCAGTGTGTGCACCCTGTTCCCTTCCTAGGTTTCCGTGTGTCCTTTTTGTTCCTTTCTCCTTCGCCAACCTCAGCCTTGTCTGTGATCACCGATGTAGGAATCACTTTGCATGCTGCGAAGTAAGAACTTTTAGGTTTCGATCTGCAGTCTTTTGTGTTGTGAGATGGTACCTTGCAAAATGAACACCACTTCTCAGACCACTGTCGTTTCGCTTGAGAATTCGGGGTGCTCTGGTTTCCTACCTTCACCTTCTCTGAACTCTCCTCTGTGTGCTTTATATAAGGTTCCACTTTTTCTCCTTCCCAGTTTTTAGGTTTCTTTTTCTCTGGTTTCTCCTGACCTTTGGTTTGTGTACTGAGTTCCTCAGTTTCCCCATGTACTTCCACGAATCTTTCCGCCAGCTTATTCACAACATCAATCCGTTCCGCCCCTTGTTCTCCCAAGAAGGTTCTGAGAGGTTTCGACATTTTCTTTCGCATCTGGTCTACCACCATCATCTCTTCGAGACTCTCATAATCCCTCTTGAATTCTGCCAAGTCCATCCATTTCTGGAGATAGGATTTCAGCCTCAGACTGTAGGCGGCGAATAGTTCTCCCGGCTCTCGTCTAGACGATCTAAACTTCTTCCTATACGTTTGTGCGGTGATGTCAAAATGTTTCATCAAAGCGGCTTTTAATTCCTGGTAATTATTTTCCTGTCCTGGTGGTAAGCGTGTGTACACTTCAAATCCCGAACCTATTAATCCCTGGGATAATTTAAGAGCCCATCTGCTCCGATCCAGCCCCATAGCGACTGACATTGCTTCGAAACGAGATGCGTACTGGTCAAAGCGTTCCTTAGACTGATCGTAGACAGCTAATGGAAACTTCATGGCATGGTAACCATGTCCACTCATGTGGGTTGCACCATGTGAAGAAGAAATTCCTTCCACTCCATCTATTTCTCCCTTAGTTTGTGTCTTGAGTTCTAGCTCTTTCATGCGGTATTCATGTTCCCTTATCTTGTGGGCTTCTTCTGCTTCCAACTGGGTCTTACGCTCTTCCCTTTCCGCTTGACGAAACTCTCGCTCTCTTTCTTGTATGTAATCCGTTAGCTCGGAACCAGCTAAACCAATTGCCTCCCCGTTGGCCCTCAGTTCGGCTGTAGTTACTTTAGGAGTTGCCATAGTTACAGCAGATAAGTCAGCACGTTGATTAAAGACACCTCAAGGCAGTAAAGAGTACTCACTATAAACAGATAATCTACCTAGAACCTATATCATTTTCTATGCCTATCTAATATTATTAATCTACAACACCACACAGTACATCACAACCACTCTCTCATCCACAAGAGGAGATATAGGATAAAGACTTATGTAGACGTGTGACCGTGTGACTAGGTATGTAATGTGTCTTACCACCTATCCACATTCAATCTGTCTGGAACTTTCTCACTGCAAAGTCACCAGCATTAATTAAATGTTTCTACCATAAATGTAATGGCACCATATATCCAATGGACTTCCTTCCATTAAAAGTCATCAATGTATACTTCTTTTTATTCCAATCAGTATGTCCCAACAAGCAGGTACTCCGCTATGCCTGTGCCAATATGCAAGTACCCCTTTATTCATATGCCATGTTATGCCTTCCGGTCATATGGGTATTCTGTATGTACGTATCCCGCTCGCTCCACCAATTATGTCCTGTTAAATTCCCGAGAGGAGACTGGACTCAACAAGCACATCTTTAAACTTATTATCTGTTGGGATTATTGACTGACTTTGGTCTACACTCCTCTCTTCTGTCTTCCCTTCCATATATCTATTTCTTTCACTCTCTCTATTATTCCCTCAACACATACTCCGACAACAGTTCCTTTCAACGATAAGATAAAAGATTTATTAATAAAAACTATGTCTGGTGTATGTATGGATATTGTCTATGTAGTTGGTATGTTCTTCTAGTGTGGCTGCCAGATAATATGTTGATAGATAGTCTCCGTGGCTTCTCTCGTCTATTCTCTCAGCTAGAGTACAGGACATGACATAGATATAACAGAACGGTCTCACCCTGACAGCTCCGTCTGCTTGAGTCTGTAGATATATCCGTTTTTTGTAATGAAAAATGTTCACCACTGTATGAATGTATTTAACCCGATCACCATATGCTGTCAGCGTAAACTGAATGTTCTTTAGTATCTTATAGCGTTCTTAATTCCATCCTGGAAAACACATCGAGTTTCTAGTATTCTCTATTTTTGTCCTGTAAAAGTTCTACACTGGATAGTTCTTAATTGATATAGGCACTTTGTATGCACCTTGCCACTCTTTGATACTGAGTAATTTGAGTCTTTTTTCTTTAGTTTGTATGATCTCTATTTTCCATTCTCTGTCCTCCTGACTTATTAAGATGCCACTTCTTTTCCTTCCTTTCTTATGCACAAGTGTCGTGCTTTATTACTTTAAAGTGCTTTCTTGTGGGTTATCAACACTGGGTGATCTTGACCACAGCCATCTGTGTTATCTCTTAGTTGATAAGTCCCGCACTGGTATGGAAACCTTATTTAGGCATCTATGTTCCTGGAATCGAAAAATACTTAGCGAATAACACACTACTATCCCCTCTTTCCATCATTAGGGACGTGTATTTCTATTCCCACTCAAGAACATATCTCCTTCAGTTCAGTTTGGAACACACACTAAACTTACACAAAGAGTTGCCACTCTTTATATCGGTCATTTTTGCCGCATAGTCCTTGACATTGCTGGACACCTCACATCCAGACTGCATTATCATCGTTAGTGGAAAATTACAGCTCTGAACCGTTTCACATCCATACCGCAATATGCTGTCCAATAATCTCTCTGCTTTAGTCGCAAACCAATTTTTCCACTCGACAGTTTACCTGTGCGGTTAGCCGGCCCCTTCTGTGTCTTGACCTATAAACACATGCGCCTGGTCACTCCTTTGTTTGTTACCATTACTGCTTCGCTTGTTAACCCTTCCTCCACCTGGTCAGTCGGTGTATACATTCGTCCATCTGGGAATCATTAACTCTCAGTATTTCACGACACTTACTGCGGGTGCCCATCGATGTCTAACAATTGTGTACTCTTCTAATTTCATGAATAGCTTTTTCACTGGCCATCGTAAGTGTTAATTCATGTAATAGGCACATCTGCATCATCATTATCATCATGTCTGTGATATTCTGGATCAACTCCGCTGATGGTATTCCTGCTTGCCAGGAATTATGCCCATCCAGCATACATTCTTTGGTCTGCTGCCTCTGCCTCTCTTCCCCTTGACCTTTCCAGTTGAAACATCGGCACATACTGGGCTGAAATGTTGATATGTATAATAGTCACCAAACAGCAAGTGAAGTGTGACGTGCTGAGAATCACACCGGCTACCATATATGTGAATGTAACCGCAATAACTGATTGAGATAATGTGACAGCCGGCCGGGAGTGAGTGGGTTAAAGCAGACATAATTACTGATCACGTTACTGCAACAACTGGCCTAGAGAGAATGGGTTACTTCTTCTTCTATGCGTTCATCCGGAGTGTTTTTTTTTTTCCAGATGTGATTGCGGTGTCTTGTTATGCACCCTTGGGCCTAAACCTTTGGGCCAACTCATCCGACTTTTGCGTGCGTTTTTGACCAGGTTAGCATCCTGGGGGACTCTTACTTTTGTGGTGCCGCCCATATCCCAGCTAGTCAAGTTGGAACGGTCGAAGACTTCACGGTCATCCCTAAAGGGAAGGTAGGGACAGTCCATGGGCGTTACCCGCCTTCCAGGGAGGCTTCCATGTTTGCAGAGCTGACACATAGCGCTCTGGTGCTAGGCTCACTCTGGGAATCGTCAGCGTCCTGCTCATGGCTGCTTTAATTCCTCACTTCAATATATTGGGACATTTCAGTTCGCCACGGGCCGTTCCCGCACAAACCAGACCGGTCTGCAGACGGTATCCACTCAGCGAGTTTTCGATTCGGACATGTGCTTGTCGTTGTGCTCGGAGGACAATATAGTTAGAGCTGTTCCGGGAACGACGGACATTCGGAAAACTAGCTAGTCAGAGCTTTTCCGGACACGAGGGGCATTCGGAAAACTAGGTAGTCAGAGCTGTTCCTAGCACGAGGGACAATCGGAAAACTAGCTAGTCAGAGCTGTTCCGAACGTGAAGGACATTCGGAAGACTAAATAGTCAGAGCTGTTCCGACCACGAAAGACATTTCACTCGGACGTGTTTGCGTTGTGCCTGTTTATTTGCGCCCTTGGGCCAGCACATCCGACTTCAGCGGGCATTTTTACGGGTTTGCTTTCCCGGGGTTTCAAGGGACGTTAGACTCTTACTGTTGTGGTGTCGCCCACATCTCAGCTGGTCAAGGTAGAACGGTCAAAGACATCACGGTCAACCCTCAGGGAAGGCAGGGGCAGACCATGTGCATTCCCCGCTATCCAAGGAGGCTTCCATAACTGCAGAGCCGGCACATAGTGCTCTGAGACTGGGCTCACCCCAGGAATCGCCACTTCCTGCTCATGGTTGCTTTAATTCCTCACGTCCATGTATTGGGCATTTCGTTTTGCCTCTGGTCGCTCCCCAAGCGAACCAGGGACGGACAGTCTGCGGACGACATCAACATCTCATCAAGCTTTCGCTTCGGACTTCAACGTGATGGATTCGCTAGCCACAGCGTTCCATTTCGTGGTTTTGAGACGTTTTCCACCTTTCACTACGCTCATTCTATGGGTATAGATAGAGACTTTTATTGTAACCACTTCGTGCGACTGAGCCGCTTTGCCACATTAAGTACCGCTCACGAGGTAGGCTACATGTGCTGCCGGCTCAGCACCTTACCTCCATGCATCGGAGAGCGAGTAACAGCCAGGCCTTCTCATCCGGGAATTCCTCATATCCCCCAGCTGACAGCCTTCGAACAAGTATTTGGACTAAGCATGTAGCGTGCTCAGCACCTTACCTCCATTTTACAGTAGGTGAGTATCGGCCCGGTTCTCACATCCAAGGGTTTATAGCTTAGAGGCGTTCAGCTATATCCTTCAGCTGAGAGTCTTAGGGCATGTGTCCGGACCAAGAGTTTCTGCCTTCGTGCGCCTGATTTGACCTTTTGACTGCTATCCTCAGTCTACACGTTCTGTCCGACACATAGTTGTGCATCCGTCGGTATAGCTCTTGGGGTCATTGGGACACTCAGGCCTCCCCCCACACACACACATACACACACCGCCACAAGGTGGAGATACATCGGGGGGGGGGGGGGGGGGGAGAGAATGGGTTAAATCAGACACAATTACTGATAGCGTTAAAGTAACAAATGGCCTGGACTGAAGTGGTTAAGTAATGATAATTACTAATGTACTTACTGTAACAACAAGACGGGACTGTAGAGGTTACAGTAATGATAATAACAATAATTAGTTGAGATACTGTGACAACCGCTGCTCGAGATTTGGTAACGGATCGCGTCGAGTTGGTTACTAGCGGGGTATGTGAGTCAGTCGCTCAGAAAGCAATGGCAAACTACTAAGCGTAATCTTGCCAAGAACATCAAACAGCTGAAAAATGCTAGTGTTGACTGCAACGTCCTGTAAGGGATATGCAACTTTTTTTTTAATGTGACAACCGGCCAGGATTGTAGAGGTTACAGTAATAACAATGACTATTTCAGATAGTCTAACAACTAAACATGGCTGTAGGGGTTAAAGTAAAAACAGTAACTTATGGACATACTTTATTCGGGTCTGTCCGGGACTACAGGGGTACCTGACTGGGATAATGTTACAACTAACATGAGCAAGGATGTCCAAAATACTTTCGTGTCGATTCTCAAATGCAGTATTAAGTAAGTAGCCATTGGCCGGGACTCGTAAGGTTAAAGTAATAATAATCCACAGTTTGAGGCAATGTAAAAACCGGCCTGGACCGAGATTTGTAAGTAATGACAGTAGCTGCGTGAGATAATGTAACAACTGGTTACATAGATAGGTTAAAGTAATGACAGTAGCTGATTGAGATAATGTAACAACTGGTCTGACATAGACAGGTTAAAGTAATGACAGTAGCTGATTTAGATAATGTAACAACTAGTCTAATATGAACAGGTTAAAGTAACGGCAGTAATTGACTGAAACAATATAACAACTGGTCTGACATGGACAGGATTAAAGTAACGAGAGTAACTGACTGAAAGCAGTATAACAACTGGTCTGACACAGACAGGTTAAAGTAATGACAGTAGCTGATTGAGATAATGTAACAAATGGTCTAACATGGACAGGTTACAGTAATGACAGTAGCTGATTGAGACAATGTAACTAACTGGCCTGACATGGGCAGGTTAAAGTAACGACAGTAACCGACTAAGAAATATAACAACTGGTCTGACATGGACAGGTTAAAGTAACGACAGATATTGTGACAGCTCCATTTTTTTTTTTTTTTTTTTTTTTTGATTAGGAGATGGATATTTTCATCTCCTGCGTGTAATTTGTGCGCCAGGATGTAAATCAGAAGTTTCTTCTCAAGATCTTCGCCGATGCTACGGAGTTCGTGCATCTGAGCGAAGCAATGCTTGAGTGAATTTTCGCAACGTGTGTGTTTCTGTGGCGTTTGGTTTGTCAACATGACGGAACAGCGTTTGTGCACCGTGCAGAGGGCAGTCAACCTAAAAAGGCAACGGGGGCAGCAGGGAGGCCGTAAGCGACAAGGAAGACGAGGTGCAGTAAGGCGTTTTAGACTCAAAAGCGACCGCCTGGGACCTCAAGGAATACTCGTATTCTATATTGGAATTGTGCCAGCGCAAAACAATGAGGCCCTATTCTGGAAAACCTGGTATACAGGAACGACATTGCTCGCGCTCCAGGAGACGAGACTGGGTGTTAATTCACTCTATATTGCCGGCTTCCAATGTTTCTACACCAGGCGACACCTGGGAATGGTGATTCCCATTCGCGAAAGTATAGTGGTTTCAGAGCTGGACATGTCGAGATGGGACAGTGACGGCATACAAATACAGGCGGTTACAGTTCAATCCGGCCTACCATTCGTGTTGATTAATCTTTATGCATGTAACGCGAGTGTGGATTCCCAGAAGTGGTAGTGCTTAAGTGACATATTAGGTCACGAGAGGAATGTTATTTTCTGTGGCGATTTCAACGCTAAAGGCAGATCATGGGGAAACATTTCCTCCAAAACACAGGGGAGAGGAGCTCGAGGCTGCAACTTGAAAACCATTGAGCCGAGTTTGTATCAAACAGTGGCTGTGGCCCTAGGATAGCAAGTCGTCCAGGTGATGAGGACAGTGTCAGTGATTGACCTGGCGCTGAGTTTTCGCCTTCACTCACTACAGTGTGTAGATGGGGTATCCTAGGGTACAACGCAGCGACCACCACCTTGCAGCATATTGGTGGAGAAAGGCAGAACCAGGCAGCACAGGTCAACGGTCAAGACTTTCCAGTTATGACAGTACAGGGAAGAGATGTGGTGAGTAAAATAGGCGCGAACAAGCGCAGAAGCTTCAGGGCAGGAAAAAAAAGCTGGGAGCAGCCACCTTGGTGGAATTTGGAGGTGAAAGGTCTGGGTGAATAAGTGTAGTGCTGTTAGGAAATGGCGAAACGCCAAGAAGAACAGAGTTGCCCATCCCAGTCCTTGCGTGCGCTTAGAAAGAGAGATGCACACAAAAGTAAGCTACTTCAAAACAATGGTTAAGGTGGTTAAAAGTGAAAAATGGGCAAAGTTAAGTCGAAGAGTAAGCATAGACAAATCACTGAAATTGTTCTGGCGACTACATAAAAGCATGAATGGGGTAGTCAAGAATAAGAGTATTCCTGCCTTCCAAGGTGCTGACCTCATTTGGCAGAGGACTGACGAGAACAAGGGCATTGCCCTCTTCCAACGCTATCTAGAGCAGAGCAACCAGACAGGCATGAGAGGCCGGAATCTTGCCAAGGAGGTTACCTCAGATAGTTGTAAAGCCCGACACATTTCGCATGAAGACAGAGTGACAGTGAAAAAGATCAAGGCTGTGCTTCGACGATAAAAGAAACAGCGCTCCAGGGCCAGATGGCATAAGATATGACGACGTCAATATGTGTACCGACAACGAGCTAGAGGAACTAGCAGACATGTACAACAACAGTATAGGGAGTGCTAGCATCAAGGGAGAGTGGTTACACAGCTATCTAATTCCCTTGCCGAAGCCTGGCAAAGACCACACAAAAATTCAGGGATATCGGGTAATAACCATGCAGAATACCATAGTCAAGCTGCGGCAGAAGTTAATTGCCAGAAAAATATCAAGCCAGCAAGAGAGGCAAGGTTTTTTCCCACCTACTCTGGGAGTGTACCGTCCAAACAGAGAAACCTGGACCAATGCAGCAGTTTTTGCCCAATGATGTTTATGAAGATTTCCACTCAGGCATTGAAACGTTTGCTGCGGCGATTGATCTTGAGGACGCGCACGACAGAGTACCATTGGATTTATTAATGTTTCAGCTTCTTGAACTCAAGATAAGTCCATTCCTCCTTAGTTGGATAGCTGCAGCCTTCCTCCAATGGAAAGTAGATTTTAGATGTGGCAGCTGGACTTCGGAACAACAACAATATATCCTGGTCCTACCACAGGGATCACCATTATCTCCGGTGCTGTTCAACGCCTACACTATGAGAATCACCAGCGAGCAAATAATATGACAGGGGAGGGTATTGTCGTATGCAGACAATGTGTTAGTGTATCGTCAGGGTAAGGATAGAGATCAGGTTGCTGTGGAACTACAAACCGAACTCAATCGCATAAGCACTTGGTGTGTTGAAGCTGGGGCAATGGTCAACCCAACAAAGGCAACAGTGACATGGTTCTCTTTGAATAACCATATTGTCAACACCCCAACGCCAACTGTAAATCTGGGTTCAGAGACTGTGGAAAGAACGCAGGCAATGAATTACCTGGGGATACGATTTGATCGAAGCCTCGCTTATACTGAGCACGTAGACCAGGTGATAACAAAGGCCAAGCGGGGTTTGGCTGCGATGCGGGTGATGGCGGCGGCAAACTGTGAGCAGCGCCATCTATGTCTTCTTTACGAGGGTCTGGTCCTTTCTGTTTTGGAGTATGCGATGGCGATCCTGACTCTCAGCCATAAGCAGATAGAAAGGATGGAAAGGATACAGAACGAAGCTATGCGTATTATTCTTGGATGTACAAGAGATACAGCATGCAGGGCGATGCGCTACCTTCTTGATTTTCCAACCATGAGGGACAGAATACAAATTTGCCGAGCACGTGCCTATCTCAGAGTCAACGCAAACACACAACATCCACTGCATAGCGAGATTAAGAAGGTAAAGGGCAGCAGGTTAAAAAGAGGAAAGTCGTGGATGGGTCAAGCCGAAGACATTCTTCAGCAGGTGTGTTCACTTGAGGACTTAGAACCTGGCGAGGAGTGGGTACAAGTGCCAACAGATTTCTGTACGTTCTTTTCAGTGTGCATTCAACTAGACAGGAAATGCAGACAACAAAATTGAGCTGCTGTGGAGGCGGAAGTACAGGCTCTGATCTTCGATAATTCTGTAGATGATGATGCTGTCATTTACACGGATGGGTCGGTCGTTCGAGGAGTGAGAAGTTCATGGGCCTTTACGGCTCAGGACGGAGTGAAAATTGTGAAGTAAGAGTCACTGGTGCTTTTGTTTTGATCACAAGTATCCTGATTATGGAAGTCATGGCAGTAAGTAAAGCAATAACATGGCTCGAGACACAGACATTCAATCGGGCTTATGTCCTTAGTGGCTTATTGAGTATGCTCAGGAGGATAGAGATTGGGTGGATCCGAAGATAGTGGCTGCTGTCTCTGGAGCGGTCTCGGCTGGCAAAGATTAGTTTCATTTTCGTGCCAGGGCATGCGGGTGTACAAGGAAATGAGCAGGCTGACAGGCTTGCAGGTTGGGATACTGTGGAAGGCATGGACCAGAGAGACATTCTGAATGCTCTACAAGAAGTAAGTCGTTTACGAGAACCAAGCGACAACTGGAATCTACAACCATGGTCAGGCTGCGAGAACAGCAAGTTAAAAGAGGTGTTGCCAAACACGAACACTACGCAGGAAGCCAAAGAAGATTGAATAAACCAACACAGAACTGGTGTCGTGAGCCGCTACACGCTGTGGGATTTTCTAAGGAGGGAATCCGAGCACTTATGAAATGAATGGTTCGATGTGCAATGAGGATGATCTGTCGACTAACTAACTAAGTAATGACAGTAACTGACTGAGACAGTATAACAACTGGTCTAACATAGACAGTTTAAAGTAATGACAGTAACTGAATTATGCAATATAACAACTGGTCTGACATGGGCAGGCTAAAGTAACGACAGTAACTGAATGAGACAATATAACAATTGGTCTAACATAGACAGGTTAAAGTAACGACAGTAACAGACTGAGACAATATAATGATTGAGACTAGACGAGTGAACACAGTGTACTTGTTGTCAGAGGAAGCTACAATCGCATCTGGTTTTCCCGACAATAAACGCCTTCATTAATTTCGTGAAGTAATTTCCTTCCTGGCTGTCACCACAGGGTCGAGCAGCGGCAGGCCAGCGATCAACACATCGTTCACTCATACGACAACCACTGCTCTAATTCTAGGATCTTCTCTTTATTATGTGCACCTGTATGGATGAATGGAGGGAGGGGTGAGCGAGAGCGACAGGCAGGCAGGCAGGCAGGCAGGCAGACAGACAGACAGACAGACAGACAGACAGACAGACAGACAGACAGACAGACAGACCAAAGACTAGTCTAAAGTAAGTGAAAGCGTAAATAACCCTCTTCTACATGAAACGGGCAAACACCAGTGGAAAGACTAAACACGTTTATATACAGACATGGCTAATATTCTGCCTTTACTATGCAGCCTGGGTTAATATTATGTCACCATTACTCTACTCTAACTGCCACTAGTATGTGTGTGATTTACAGGTTAGTGAAGCGCAGTTTCGAAGTTCCCCAACAAATGGGGTCCTGTGGTTCGAAATCAGTGACACTAGTAAGTGGCACCTTCCCGTCTTTGCAGTATGTGAATTGGAACTAGAGCTACAATTCCAAAGCACAATGCCTGGTCATGAAATCAGAGAACACGTGTTGCCCTGCAGCATGATCCCTCTCTCGGCCTTGTCTTGTCATCGCCAGAGGAAAGGATAACCAGTACATCTGGAACAAGGTAGGCTGCATATGCTGGCGGCTCAGCATCAAGCCTCCAAGAGCAGTAGGTGGGTAGCGGCCAGGCCCTCATATCCAAGGGATTTGACTTAGAGATATTCAGCCATATCCCTCAGCTGAGTGCCTCATACGAAGTGTCTGGACCGGTATGAGCGTGTACATCTGTCATCTTAAGTGTCTGGACCCATAAAAGAGTGTACTACCGTCCCGCTTGACACTGTCTACAGTGCGGATCCCGAGACCAGTGAGAATCGGCACGTCGGAGACATTGCTCGTCTATGTTGCGAACACACACAAAAACGATAAGTAGATTGTGAGCTTTACTAGAACACGATTACAAGAAACAAATTGGACGTTGCCGCCAAAGCCTTCGTGAGCACAGAACAAACCAACACAAACAAACTCAAAACTAATCGAAAAACACTACATGAAAATACAGAAGCTACTTATCTGAATAAAAATCAACAAAAACCTAGCAGACCAAGAAGACGTAACTTGAAACATGTAATAGCAGTTCAAGGGAATGGGCGATGTTTGATAAGAATAATGGGAACTGCAGTAAAGCTTAAAAAGACAATGAATAAATTATCAACAACAACAAAAAAAAACGATAAGTAGATTGTAATCTCTTCTACTACAAGATTACAAGAAACAAAATGGACGTTGCGGCCAAAGCCTTTGTCAGCACAGAACAAACCAATACAAATGAAAAGATAAAAGTAGTGGTATTTCAATTACGCTTGCGCTCCCACCTATGCTACACCCTTCATGTGTCTCCTAGTTAACCACTACTAAAATTATGTGACAACTAAAATTATCTGACCACTACAAGTATATTACAACTACAATTATGTGACCACTACAATTATGTGACCATTACAATTATGTGACCACTACATTTATGTCACCACTACAATTATGTCACCACTACAATCATGTGACCACTACAATTATGTCACCACTACAATCATGTGACCACTACAATTATGTCACCACTACAATTATGTTAATGCTGCAATTATGTTACCACTACACTTATGTCACCACAACAATTATGTTAATGTTACAATTATACCATTATACTACAAGTTTGTTACTACTACAGTTGTTTTACTATAATTATGCTAGTGCTACAATTATGCCAGGGCTACATTTATCTTATCACTATATTCATGTCACCACCACAGTTATGTGAACACTACAATTATGTAACGACTACAATCGTGCCATCTCTACAATTGTGTTAGTGCCAAAACTATAAGGGTCGTTCATTTGAAACCCGTTCCAATGTTAACAATAACATTAATTTATTATCATTAATTAAAAAGATCATTACAAAAGCATGAAAGAAACATTAACAGGTGTGGTAGAATTAAACAAAGCATTCATTTTGAACGAATTATGCACCATGGGTTGGTCAGAAGAAGTTGCCGTAAGCATTCAGGCAAGCATCCCATTGCTTAGGTAGGCGGCGAATGCCGTCCGCAAAAAAAGGATTGTGGTTGCTCACTGAACCAAGTGTTTACCGCGTTCATTACGTCTGCATCTGTGTGAAATCGTTGCCCCTTGAGAGCTTTTTTTTTTTAAGAGGTCCGAACAAATGAAAATCACATGGTGACAAATCAGGACTATACGCTGGGTGTTGCAGAATTTCCCACTTCTTGCAATTAATGCTTCCTGCACAATCTTTGCAACATACGGACGAGCATTATCTTGCAACAAAATCAGAACGAGAGAAAGCATTCAGGGTCGTTTATTATTGATGGCTTTTTGCAGCTTGTCTAGTGTTTGCAAGTGGTGGGTAAAGTTTATATTGACACCAGGTTCTTTAAAGTCGGCCACAAATAGCCCTTCATGGTCAAAAAATGCGCTCAGTTAAACCTTACCAGCGGAAACCTGTAACTTGAATTTTTTGGTTTTTGGTGATCCAGCAGCTTCCATTGCATGCTCTCTCTTTTGCTGCTCGGCTCAAAGTTGTGACACCATGATTCATCGCCTGCCACTATGCGGAAGAGAAATTCATCACCCTCCACTCTGTAACGCAGCAAGTGGTTCAAACACCATCCCATGCGTTCCTCTTTTTGGTGGTCGGTCAACATCTGTGGTACCCACTGTGAACACACCTTCCGATATTGCAGTTTCTTACGAACGACCTTTTGAATTGTCCAAATTGACACATCAAATTCTTTCGCTAGTGAACGTATGCTTCGACAACGGTTCATCTGTACTGCTGCATCAATTTTGGCGATGGTTTTTTCTGTTGCAACAATATGCGCTTGACCCGGCCGTCGAAGATCTGTCGTGAACTGACGTCCTTTCCGAAACATTCGTGCCCAGTCTGTCACTGTTGTCTTCGACACACATTTGTTACCGTACGCTGCCTGCATTCTTCGATGAATGTCCACTGGTCGACATCCTTCAAATGAAAGAAACTGAATCACCACTCTTTGAGCTTCTTTGGACGGATTTTGGATCAACCAGGCCATTTTCTCAACGGTCAGAAACAGAACCTATGCATCATGGAACGATAACCACGTGCTCTTTTATTCATTGGTCAGTACTTATCACATGACTATGACATGATCATGTTCAACGTACGCAATTACACGCTGTGCGGCACGAACAGATTTCAAATGAGCGCTTCTAATATATTACTACTACAATTATGTTATTACTACACTTATCTACTATCTAGCGAAACCACACATGTTCTCTGAATCCATGCCCAGGGATTGTGTGGTGGGATTTGGGCCAAATTCCAATCCACATACTTTCGTCTGTCAAGACGGCAGGTGCCACTCACACTTATCTCAACACTACAATTATATTACTACTTCAATCATGTTACCGCTACAGTGGAATCGTCGACATGGTTATGTCACCCCTACAATTATATCATCCCTACACTTATGTCATCAGTACAGCTATATTACCGCTATTGTGATGTCTCAGATATAGTTATATCACAGCTACAAATATGTCATCGCTATAATTATGTCACATGGCTTTTATTATGTCATAGCTATAAATGTGTCATAGCTACAATTATGTGATAGCTACAATTATGTCACAGTCACATATGTGTAACCACTTCAATTTTGTCAGCGCTACTTCAATATCGCCGTTGCTATTAAATCTCTGCTACTGGTATGTTTCTGTTATTAGTATGTCACACGGCTATTATTATGTCACAGGGCTAGTATTATGTCACATGGCTATTATTATGTCACATGGCTAGTATTATGTCACAAAGCTATTATTACATCAAGCCTACTATAATGTCCTCGCTAGCATACTTTCGTTAGACATGTTAGCGCAGCAGCCTGACCTTCCCTGCCCACCCAGTTTTTGAATCTCCATCGAGGCGGATGTTGAACTCTGACCTGGGCTCGCGGGTCGAGGAAGCCTAAAATGGGGACAAGGACGTGTACTAGCAAGCAGAGGTCATCGGCTTCATACAGAGCACATCACGCCTGGAGTGTCGTATGGTCTGTACAAATGTAGGGCTTGAACCATATACCCAATACTTCTAAAGGTGTGTAAATGGACTTTATCGCATACCTAATATGTAACCAAATATACCCAATAGTCTCAGGGAGAGAAGGGTTTCTTTTTCTTTTTTTAAACTTTCATTCATTCATTCAGTAGCATGTCCATTGCAGAACCTCGTTCCCATAAACTTCCGGAAATCTTCTCAAAACGTCCAGCGTTGAAACACCCATCTGGAGATAATCTGCCACATCCTGCACCCATCTTCTCTTTGGCCTTCCTCTTCTCCAATGCATATTGTTTTAAGGGACATCGCTGTCTACATCAGTATCTTTCAGCTGATAGTTGATTTCTTGGCAAGATTACGCTCAGCAGTTTGCCACTGCTTTCTGAGCCACCGGCTCACATACCCCATAAGTTACCGACGCGGTGAGAACCGCTACTGATTCTCGCACACGTCACGTTACTCACGAGAGTATACGGGATTACGGAGAAAGACGTTAATCCTCTGGGCCAGGGAGACCGGCTCCAAGGCATATACCTCTCCATTATTGTTCTCTACAAACTTTCATGACGTTTCAAATGACTAAAATATTTCAAATTTTCCTAAAACGTGTCTCTCATTTTCAGCTCTTTCTGTGCCTACTTTTGCATTAAAATATCCCATTAATCTTGTTATGTCATTATGATCAATCTTATTTAATGTGCCTTGCAGTGTGCTGTCAATCAATCAATCAGGTGCCATCTCCACAATGAAGGTTGGCTGCAATGGATCTCCAACAATGTCTGTCTCTCGCCTTGATTGTACATTCTGTCAGACTGATGTTCGTCCTCTCTTGATGTTATCTTCCCACTTGTATCGTTGTCCACCTCTTGCTCAACCTTGCCTTCCAGTATGGTTTTTATAAGAATGTTATTTCTTTTAACGTGGCAGAAATATTCCCAGTTTTTCTAGAATCTCTGTATTTGATTGTTTCTGTTTCCATGAAATACGACATATTCTTCTGTATATCCACATCTCCAGGGCATCTATTCGACTTTCTAACTGCTTGTTCAATGTTCAGGCTTCCGCGCCATACATTAGTGTTGAATATACCTAACATTTGACAAATCTCATTTGCAATACATTGTTAATCTCTCTAGATGTTAATACTGATTTCATGCTGTTGAAAGCATTTTGGCCATTCCTATTGTAAAAAGCTTCAATTTCATCCTCCTCTGCTGCTGATGAAGGATCATACATTTATATGAAAGTTTGTTTGTTTGTTGTTGTTGTTGTTTTTTTTTTTTTTGGATGGCCTCTAAGTCTGATAGTGAGGATTCTATCACTAACCGGGTTATATCCAATTAAAGCTGTTGCTGTTGTTTTATCTAAACAAGATGCCACTCGGCTCTGTTTTACTTTACTTACTACTTTAAGCTGCGTCTGTAACTTAGGGGATAGTGGGACGTGCAGTTTCATATTTCTCTGACACACCGAGTCTAGGGTTTGAAATCAGCCGCGGGCGATTTGGAAGCAGGTCGCCTTGCGTTTATTCCCTTGTATGAGTCTCCTACCTTCCTCATCCAACCTCTTCATTTCCGGGCGTGCTGCAGTGAGACACTATCCAGTGTATTAAAGCCTGTTGGGATTTCTGATAGTCCATGGGATGCTATCCTTAGGTCTGCTAGTTCTGCACTGTGTTTGCTCTACAATACTGGGACAACCGACTGTGCATCTGCGAAGAAAGTTGTGTATTTTTCATTATGTGTTCTCTGTCAACAGAATTTCTGCTGCAGATTTCAATGCCTCTATCTTTTCTTTGAAGTTACTAGAACATTTTCCAATTCCCACTGACTGTTATTTTCTTTAAGTTTCGTTTCAGAAGAATTCCTTCACTTTCATTTTCTATTCAATAGTTGCTTGTCCATCTTTACATACATAGGTCCGGTAGCTAGTTGGGTAATGATGTTCTAAGTAGCTTATGGTATTTTCTGTCTGTATGTTTCATTCTGGGTATTCTTTTTTTTTTTTCTCAATAATAAGAATGATTTTTGTCATCTCAAGCAGTCTCGAAGCTGATAATCTGAGTGTATTGTAAATGGGTTTGGTTGTTGGAATGTTAAGTATAGAATATGTCCTTATCCTTCTTTTTGCCGATTCTACAAAATTGTTTAGATTCCGTCAACCTTCTACATTGTTCGGCTTGTTGCTCTACTCTGCCTTTTTTTTTACTATCCTGCACTGGTTGTAGACATGTGAACTTTGTCAGTTCGTTAGTGGGCGTTGCCTTTGTTCCCCCAGATTCTCTGTATTGGAGGATTTGTCTGATTCGTTCAATGTACAGCTTCTTGAGAATTTTATCATCTGTTTCATGATTGCCATTCTGTGTAGTGCTTTTATTCGATTAGTGCCGAGTGGGGGGATCATTGACGAAGTGGTTAAGATGAAAGCCTCACGCTCCAAAGGTTGTGGGTTCGACTCCTGCTTACGTCATTCGGTTCGCGGGTGCAATTTTCTCGCAGACCTTGACGCTACGGAGTTCGTGCTCTGTGCGATGCTTTCGGCAGGCCGCCCTGCTGAAATAGACCGAGCCATATGGGATTAAACCCGGTGCAGTGAAGTCGATTTTCTTTTTAAAGGAGTCTTTAATTTTAGGTCACGATCAAAGGTGGCACATAGGCAGTCTGGACTTTCGTCCTGACACAATAGAAATCTATCAACACTAGATTAGAGTAATGTGCTTTATGTGAGACGGAGAACACTGCAAGTCGCTTTCTCTGACGTATCTTCACTAGCCATGATTTGACCATTCCTCTAACATGCTTGCTGCATCCTATTGTTTTCTTCAGAAGTCCATATGGCTAAGCCTGCAAAGGAAGAGGTGTGTACTATGGCTGGACACGTTTCTGTAATGTCTTTTACCTATGCTAGGAACAATGTTTACAGCCTTCTGGGGGACATTTTGCTCCAACACCATTTTCTTGCTGGTTTTTCTGTTTACATTTGTCTTAGCAGTTCTGCTTTCGGGTACTGGCTGATCCATCTGTACATTTGCCACATACCTGCATTTTATTTTTATTTTTTTTGCTTTTACTTTCAGTCCTTCCTTTCAAAATTTATCAAATGCTATTTATAAATCTACTCTGACTGCAAAGATTTAGAAATGCATTGATCAATGTGAATACAATGATCTGTCACTGACCGTAACGGTGATCATGTCCCACTTTGAGGGGAAATACAAGTAAGATTGAAAAGTGAAAATCAAAGGTTATGAACATTAGACTGAACAAAGCTATTCTAAGATCACATAAAGATAGTCAAGCACGATAAATATGACTTGAGAAATAGATACAATGCAATACCTAACATAGAAACCATTAATGAACAATGGACAATGATGGACAACTCCACCTATTAAACAAGCAATGAGATATTATAGGAAAGAAGACACAACGCTAAGAAGAAATTGATAAAAGAAGAAATATTTACGTTTATGGACAACAAAAACCAAAAAAAAAACAAAAAAACATTAAATTAAATCACAAAGTAGAAATGATAAGATAAATAAAGAAATAAAAGACAAAGGCACCAACAACAACAAAAATAGGTTAAACGAGCAGTGCAACAAATTTGAACTACCTTTCCCGGAAAGGTTAACAAGCGCCTGAAGAGGTCGAAAGGACGAACGGACGGACACATGAGCGAGCGAAGAAGGAGAAGAAATAACTTCTACAAAAGATTATTTGTTTTTAAATATGCACAAACAAGTGATTTGAAAGACAGAAAGAAATAAAGATTAAACACTTGAAATGTTAAATCAAAGACAGGAAATGTGTTTATGGAAGACGATGTCATGATGAAGCGTCAACACACAGAGTTACCTGATGGAGCCCGCTCCGTGGTCAAGGAGTTACGGTTGCAGGTCGTAATCCCGCATACCGTGTTCGAAACACAGCTGTATTGGTGTTTTGTTTTGTTTAATGAAATGGTATGGGTGCCGGTCGTTCAGAAAGCAATGGCAAACTATTGAATGTAAACTTGTCCAGGATATGATGTTATCAAACGTATGAAGAAAGGAAACATGACTGGGAGAGATGAAATGATGGTCTAGAAATTAGAAGTAGCGAGAGAATTCGAAATAGAAATATGATCTAAGCTGTCAAACGATGTTTACAGTAGTGAATATATACCCAGTTGTATGCTGATATCTTATTTAAAGCTGTGCCCAAAAGTCCGATTGCAATTGAATGCGAAAAATTCCGAATAATGAACCCCATAAACCATGTTACCGAACTTCTGCTCAGAAGTATAATGATAAGAACGAGAAAGAAATTAAGGATAGGGATTAATGAAGAAACAGCGTGAATTTGTGGAAGGGAAAGGAAAACATAATGCAATATAAACATTCTGAACAATATTTCAAAGAGCATTTGCGACACAAGCAGGCCTAGAATAGTGCTTTGTAGATTATACCTAAGCATTTGATAAAGATGACATTATTATTGACTTTGGGGGATATTACAATTTACGAGAAGAATGTCAAAATAGTTGTTTAAATCCCTTTTAATTGAAACATGTAGTAGTAATTAAAATGGGAAACAAAGTGAGCAACTATGAACGGATAAAGCAAGGAATAAGTGAAGGATGTGTTTTGTCAGCAAATCCCTTCACTCTCTATATATATATATATATATATATATATATATATATATATATATATATATATATATATATATATATAGCGAAATAATAATGAGCGAGATCAAAAATAGACCAGAAATACCAGTTGGGAGATATAATAAGCACAATTTGCGTTAACACATGGCAGAGTATTTATAGCTGATTTTACAATACATCTGCAACAGCTGTTAGACACTGCCGGTAATAGAGAGTGCAAAAAGGACTTCCCTTGAAGATCAAGACAACATAAACAATGTGGTTATATCCATGGAAATAATGACATCAACATGTTATATTACAATAGAACGAACAGTGCTTACTCAATTCAGTACTTGCAAATATCTGGGGGGAAATCAAAACAACAGATACAGACGAATGATACAGTTCAAGAGCAGAATAGACCAAGCAAAATCTGCATTTCAAACGATGAAAAGTCTTACGTAACAAGTCGCGTTCACTGAATGTCAATACTGAATTGTTATATCGAACATGTTTTGCTGAATGGCAGTTAATCATAGAATGTTCATGGACAAATTAGGAAGAGCGTGTATGCAACGAAGATGTGACTGCTGAGACAAGTGTGTTTCATTAATCATAGCTTTTAATGGTGTCCATTGTTTTCATCACAGTTTAGTTCAGGCTTCCGTTTCATCTCCCTGCGACTATTCCTTATTGTTTTATCTATTGTTCTTTTGTATGCCGTTGAAATAGCTTTGAGCTTTATGTTCGCTTCAGTTGTTTGTTTTCTCTCTGATGTATCCGGGAATCTTCGTCTATGTCCTGCAGAATTTGTAATTATTTAGTCCATTAAAGGACTCAGTGGCAGCCTGCAGTATTGCTTAGTTAAGACTTGTAACTATTATTTTCATACTACCATGTCATATTTTTATGTGTTCGCAATGCTTGTCAGTTAGCATGGCAAATATTTCATAATTAGTTCCTTTGCAATTTCAGCGAGGCGATTGTTGTTGTTGTTTTTTTGTTTTTTTTCCACTACTGAACATACTCCATATTCTTCATAAGTCTTACAGATGTGTGGTCATTGCCTGATAACTGGTCTAGCAAACAGAGATCCATTTTGTGGAGGATTTATCGTGTGCAGAAGGCCAGGTCTGAAGTAGAAGTTGTACACCCTCATCAAGAGTAGAAGACATGTTTGTCATCCGGTTTGTTGATTAGATTTCGATTGGAATCTATTTCCCGGTTCACAATGTTGTCCCCTCTCATGCCATGCGACTCAGTGGTAAGAGCACTGGTCTTGTAAATCAGGAATAGTGAGTTCGATCCTCATTAGGAGCTAAAGGGTTATATTATATGAAAGAGCTCCACAGAAGATTGCAAACAGATTGACAGTATTCGACGCCTCAAATAATTTAACTGGATGCACACACGCGGACTTACCGGCATACAAGGGCAATGAACGCGCGAACCAGCTGGCAAACAATGTATATGGACACGCAGGAAGAAGCATGGACAGTGCTAATATCATCAATGCAGTACCGACCCAGCTGACCGATAGCGACGAGTCTATAACGCTAGTTCGATTACACGAACTGGAAGTAGAGTCTGGCCAAACACGTCAATGCCGTCTTCAAGGGCGACATAAGGGACACTAGAACCAACTTCCAATGGGAACAATCAGTTCAGTTCAGTTCAGTCGTGGTTCCAATATCCCCATTATGCTCCGTTCCTGTGCCAGTGAATATCACATAAAATGTTCCTCACTGCCCCATGCGAAAAGTGGAAAGGAGTCTCCACAAACAACAGCCCGCCCAGGCACACTGTGCATAATGTAACACCAGAATGTCACCACAAAAGTCCTCCACGCAACATTCATCCTTGATGGAAGTGGCAGTCACTTTCCCAACCAGATGTTCACTTACAAAGTCTCGATGTTTCTAGATGTTGGGGCTCCGTTTCTAGATGTTTTCTAGCCAGCCGCGCCATTTTATCTCTGAAATGCAATTCATGCAACAAAACAACCTCGGACAGATGTAAAAACTTTCACTGTACATAATGTCGTCGCCAGCATGCCAACACAAAAGTCCTCTACGAAACAAGCAGTTCATCCTTGATGGAAGCGGCAGTCACTATCCCAAACAGATGTTAGCCTAAAAAGTCTCGATATTTCTAGATGTTATTGTTCCGATACTAGATGTTTTCTAGCCAGCCACGCCATTTTTTCTCCGAAATGTACTTTAAGCAACAAAACGACCTCGAACAGATGGGGAAAAAAACATTTCACTGTACATAATGCCGTTGACAGAATGCCAACACAAAAGTCCTCTACGAAAATACAGTTCATCATCGATGGAAACGGCAGTCATTAGAAAACAAGGCAAAAAAAAAAAAGGTCACTTCTACGTCACAAGCCGCCATGTATGCAGATATTTCTTGATGTTATTGTTCCGTTTCTAGATGTTTTCTAGCCAGCTACGCCATTTTCCGAGCATGCAGATCACACCACAACACCTCGGACAGATGTAACAACAAAACATTTCACTGTACATAATGCCGTCTCCAGAGTGTCAAAACAATAGTCCTCCACGAAACACAGTTCATCGTCAAAGGAAGCGGCAGTCAACCAGAAGACCAACAACCACACATTTCTGTACAAGGCGCAAGAACCGGTCAATTCTGGGACATAGCCAGCCGCCATTCCTCTGAACATGCAGTTCACGCTCCACAAACTCGGGCAGATTTAAAAGCTAGGCAGTTAGAGCACTGCTTTGCTGATCCGGCAGCTTCTGCAGCTTGTCTTGTTCCAGATGTAGAGGTGTTACCTTTCCTCTGGAGTGAACTAGGCAGGCCGAGGGAGAGATCATGCTGCATGGGCAACACATGATCTCTATATTTTAGCCCAGGCTTTGTGCTATGGAGAGGCAATAACTCATTCCCTGGTCTTAACCGGTCATTAACATTGGGTGCTGATCCGCCACAGCCTGCCAGCTTCAATGGGTGCTTGGGGCTAGGACAAAATCTGAATCGCAGGCTGTAAAACCAATGCACCAAGTACGAATACAAAGAAAAATAGAAACCTCAAGCTACGGCTTGCAACCTGGAGCGTGAGAACCATGTGTGCAGGATTTTCCACTGACTTGACCAATATTGACGACGTGAGAAAAACGGCTGTGATTGATGCCGAACTCAATCGTCTTAACATTGATATTGCTGGCCTGCAGGAGACTCACCTCGCTGAGGAATGGTCACTCAGGGAAAACAATTACACCTTTTTTGGGAAGGGTAGAGGACAGGCAGAAAAAAGGCTACACGGTGTGACAAGGTGCCAATGAATAAATGTATTGTTTATATATATATATATATATATATATATATATATATATATATATATATATATATATATATATATATATATATATATATATATATATATATATATATATCCATTTTGTTTACAGCAACCTATCACAATAAGTAATTATTAATTATTTATAGGTTATTAAGTAGTATAAATAACTAATTATTGCAATTTTATTTTACTTATACACTTATACATTATATTTGACAATATGGACAAAAACTTTTACTAATTTGTTAACAAGATTTTACAACTTGTTATTATAACAAATATTCTTTATTATCTATAAATGGCTTTAATTTAGACACAACCCGACTACACTGTCACTATAATTGTTGATTTCTAATGAGATGTATGTAACTGTTATACGCCAACTCAGAGGCGGACATGCAACATAATGTCACAGCTTTCTCACATGCCTGTTCCAACTTTGGGCTCAATATCAATTTGGAGAAGACTGTAGCTATGTACCAGCCAGCTCCAGGGAATAATCACACTGTGCCGAATTTCAAAGTGAATCGTCATAGACTAAGTGTTGTGGACAAATTCACCTATCTTGGCAGCACTGTGTCACAAGCTGCCACAATTTATGACGAAGTGAATGCAAGAATCTCCAAGGCCAGTGTGGCCTTTGGCAGACTGTACAAGAATGTATGGGACAGAACTGGAATAAGCCTGCAAACAAAGCTAAAAGTCTACAAAGCAGTTGTATTATCCACACTGCTATATGCTTGTGAAACCTGGACTGTTTATCAGCGACACGCTAGGAAATTAAACCACTTCCACACAGTCTGCCTAAGGAAGCTACTGAAGATTAAATGGCAAGACAAGATCCCAGACACTGAAGTCCTAGAAAGAGCGTCCATGCCCAGTATCCACACTCTACTGATGAAGAATCAGATTCGCTGGGCTGGTCACTTGACTCGCATGCCAGATCACAGGCTCCCTAAAAGAATTTTTTACAGCGAACTGCGTTGT
Source organism: Cepaea nemoralis (assembly GCA_014155875.1). Classification (NCBI taxonomy): domain Eukaryota; kingdom Metazoa; phylum Mollusca; class Gastropoda; order Stylommatophora; family Helicidae; genus Cepaea; species Cepaea nemoralis. Next base: position 67,995 of record JACEFZ010016839.1, on the reverse strand, counting down.
GGTAAACGCTCCCAAGGCGGCCAGAGGAAACGCTTTAAAGACACTCTGAAAATCTCTCTGAATGCTTTTGGAATTCATCATGACACCTGGGAGACTGCAGCCATAGACCGAAATTCGTGGCGTGCATCATTACACAAGGGTGCAGTCATGTGTGAGGCAACCAGGACTTCAAGATCTGTAAAGATAAGGCAGGACAGAAAGACCACTGCAGGAAATCCTCCTCCAGAAACGTCAAGCATTCTTTGTCCACATTGTCAAAGAACATTTCGAGCCAAGATAGGCCTTATCAGCCATCTTAGAACCCACGGCTCCATACTTTCAACCCCACTGGATAAATGAATGGTCATCATCATTCTTGATGGACAAACAACATGTAACTGCTTGCACTTTTTGACAATATTCTTGAAATCTGAGCAAGTTTACTTGTTGAAATTTGCATGACAGCATGCAAGTTGCAGTCCGACAATAAAGACCTATTCTTAGATTTGTTGATCTTCAAGCAAGAGAATGCTTGTTAGCAAATGTATGCTGATCCAAACAATGATAAAAATTTAGCTGTAAAGTTTTTCAAGTTGAGAAATGATTCTTGTGATAAAGATCCATAGAAATCCAGAAAACCATCTGACTTACATTTCTCTTTCAGGTCATGATCTACTTGTAAGTCAAGTAGCTCCTCTGTGGCTGTATCAGCTTGTGCACTAAAAGGGGACCTGAGAATATTGAACTGTGGCTCTATATTCTTGAAATCTTGGAATCTCCATCCAAATTCTTCAATCAATGCATCTAATTGGGCTGTGTACTTTTCGGTCATTTCACCAGAAATGGTTTCTTGTTTCAGCAAAGGGAAATGACAAAATCTTTTTTTCACTTGCTTGTCTGGAGAACAGTGAGAGTTTAGCCTGAAATGATTTTACATGTACATACAATTCATGAGCAAACACACCATTGCCCTGAAGTTTGACATTCAGTTCATTTAACTTTTCCATAATTTCAATGGTAAACATAAAGTCTAACTTACACTCTTTATTGACAATGTTAGTATTAAAGTCACTTTCAATTCCCTTCATCTCTAGGAACATCACTATTTCTTCTCTGAGTTCCCACACTCGTCTCAACACCATGCCGAGATTCAGCCATCGAACACCAGTGTGGTAAAGGACATCGGAATGTTCAATTTCCAAATCGTCAAGTAATGCCTTGAACTGTCTGTAATTAAGTCCTCTTGATCTGATGAGGTTGATGACACTGACAACAGGGTCAATAACATGTTTGATATTCAAAACAGTTTTACACAGACTTTCTTGATTAATCACACAGTAAAGTGGTAATAATGTGTGGTCTGGATATACTGCTTTAATCTTATCACTTATGAACTTTACGAGACCTACATTTTTTCCAGTCAAAGCACTAGCTCCGTCATTTGTAACACTTGCCATCTTGTTCCAAACTAACTCAGTTCTTTCAATACAGTTAGTAACAGCATTGAATATATCATGGCCTGCTGTTGTTCTTGAGTGACTCAGCATTCAGTAACTCTTCAGTGAGTTTGAAAGAAGTGTTTATTCCACTTATAAATATCAATAATTGGGCAGTATCATGTACATCGGTACTCTCATCCAATGCAAGAGAGTACCACACAAATTGTTTAATTGCATCTTAAAGTTTATGCATCAAATTGTCACTTATCTTGTCATCACGTCTGACCACAGTTCTCCTTGATAAAGTAATGTTGTCAAATCTGTGTTTTTGTTCTGAATACATAATGTTTGCTGCATCTAGCAAACATTCCTTGATGAACTCGCCATCAGAAAATGGATTGTTCTGTTTTATAATTCTGTGTAACAACAAAAGACTAGCTTTAGTTGCAGCATCTTGAATTGAAGACTGTTTAGTGAAAACAGTTTGCTGTTTCTCCAAATTTTTCACCAACTCAAGGCATTTCCTTTCCCTCCCTTCGGTTGTTAAATTGTATCCGAAATCAGAATGTTTTATTTGACAATGTCTTTTTAAATTGCACTCCTTGAAGACAGCCACTCACGACTCACGACACAACAAGCAAACTGATTTGCTACCAACTTTTATAAAACAAAACTTAGTTGTCTATTCATCATTAAAAACACGGCATTCATCTTCAATCTTACTTTTGTTATTGACACTCATTGTCTAAATAAAATTCGAACAGTTAGAATTGTACAAAACTTTAAAACGGAAATGAAACAAAACCTACTTCCGGCTGTGTGTGAAAATAAAATATTTGGAAAACAAGTAGTAAACTCAGAATAAATTTCAGACATATATCACGACTACTACAACAAATAAATTAATTTATGTGTTTTTCCAGAGGCACCCCATTAGAGTGTATGCGTTACATCCTTGGTCTGCCGACTGTTGCTGGTAGGCTTAAGATGATGCAGGCGAAGGCATCGAAGGCATACCTCAGAGTAGCTGCAGACACAGACCACCCAATGTATGAGGCGCTGGACGCAGTTAAGGGTCAGCGACTAATAAAAGGAAAATCATGAATGGCTCAGGCGGAGGATACGATCAGACAGTTGTGCATCTTGGAGAACATTAGGCGTGGAGAGGAGTGGGTCAGAGTGCCAGCGGAGCAGTCAGACTTGTGCAGAGTTATAATCACATTGAGCCCAGAGTGCAGGGAGTGGCAAGCAGGGGCCACGGAAGTGGAGATCCAGCAACTAATTCAGGACAATGCTCACTCGGGTGATGTGATTATCTACACAGATGGTTCGGCGTCAAGAGGTGAGAGAAGTGGCTGGGGGGGGGGGGGATCATAGCCAAAGCTAATGGTCGGCGTTTGGTGCAGGAGAGCCTGGCATATGATGCCACAACATCCAGCTTAAGAATGGAGGTAGTCACTGCGGCTCTCCGCTGGATGGAGAATACCACCCACCCACCCACACACACACACACACACACACACACACACACACACACACACACACACACATCGTGACTGTAGCTGAATCAGAAAGCATGCTGACGAAGGTGCACACATTGTGATTGTAGCTGACTCAGAAAGCATGCTGACGAGGGTGAGGACGGGCAGGCTACGTGCGGAGTGGCTTGCTTCGCTTCGGAGGTCACGGGTGACAAGCATGGATCTTTTCTCCGGGGCATGCCGGTGTGCTGGGAAATGAACAGGCGGACAGATTGGCTGGCTCTGAAGAACATGGTGGAGTATTGATACATAACAAGGCAGACGTGGTTGCGGCCTTGTGGGAGCACGTGTACACCTCGGAGGAGCAAATGGATTACCATGGTCTGTCAAGAATGAGACAGCGAGGAGTGACGAGGGGATCTGGCCGATGCTCAACGCTCAGAAGAAAGGCGAGACGGACTTATAATCAGATTGCTACTGGTACTATTGGTGTTGGAACTCTTCGCTGGCTGCTGAGGATGGGGACGGGGCGCTTATGGGAATGCCCCGAATGCTGTGATGTCGATTCCTAAATCAATCAATCAATCAATCAATCATAAATTAATTTGAACATTGTAAACGTGGAAATAATTTATAACAGCAAAAGACTTTTAAATGTCATATTTTCTTGCAAAATAAATCATTTTATTCACCAGAGAAATATCTGTTTTTCATAAAAATCATCCTTATTAAATTTTTACATGCCGATAAATATTTCTCTATATAAAAATCGATAAATTCGCATTTTAGCATTACATGGTTCCAAATGTTGCTGTATATGGCTAGAGGCCGGGTTGGGGTGAGCGCCCAACCTTGCATAAATACCCTAATGGCTTGTGCATTCATCACCTATGCAGCAAAAGTCCAACTCCTGGCCTTCTTGTGGCATAAGGGTCGGCGAAAGGGTCCAACCACAGCTACTGGAGGTCCTTCTTAGAAGTCCTGTGGAGCCAGGGGACATGAGAATAGAGCGTCTGGACATACCAAACAAAGACTAAAATTAATGGACTGGAATGTGGAGGGATTCAGCAACAAAACAATAGAACTAGAAAACATCCTGGACCAAGGAAACGTACGCGTATGTTGCTTGCAAGAAACTCACCTCAACGAAAACGAAATGATGTCTTTGAAATTGCTACTTTCTGAACTTAGCAGCCAGCATAAGGTCACCATACAGTGGATACCATCCCACTGTGGAGTACCCGGAAACGACAGAACTGATCGATTGGCTAAGGAAGGAGCAAAAGAAGAACAGCCTGATGTGCCCGTCACATACCACCAAAAGAAAAGAATGATCAAATTAATCAGAAGGCCACCAAAACCTGCTCAAGACGACTACCACATTATGGACAGACCAGAACAAGTCATTATTCTGCGCCTCAGAACAGGACACAATAGATTACGCAATCACATGTATACAAGATTCAAGATTGATGAATCAGCCATGTGCACATGTGGATTATCGTCGCAGACAACAGAGCACATACTCAAAGACTGCCCAAATTACAACATGTCTAGGCAAACCTTCTGGCCTAGAAAGACGACAGTGGAAGATAAACTCTATGGACTGCTGAGTGAACTAAAAAGGGCAGTTAAATTCATACAAGAGGCAACATTGCAGTTATAGACATATTTAAGGCGAACGAAAGAAGAAGAAGAAGAAGCATTACATTACGAAGGTCAAGGACTGTTTACAAAATTAGATAATTAGACAGAAATTTTATTAAAAATGTTAAAACAATCATAATGGTATATGAAATTCTTTAAATTTCAACAAAATAACTTTAAAACGAAGTAACAATTTGTATTCCTAAATGCCCTCGCGGGCCGCATAAATTCAGTTGGCGGGCCCCATACGGCCCGCGGGCCGTAGTTTGCCCATCCCTGCCCTAAACAAAAAGTCAGGGGTCACCGGAAATGTTCACACAGAAACAAATATGTCATGATTTCAGTTCAATAGTGTGATGTGTAATTTACTTCTGTGTTATCAGTCTGATTCATATATCAGGAATGTCCTCAACACGTAACTAACATGTTACTTTGTCATTCTGACTAAAAAGACCAGAATTGTCCTGTGACGTTCACATACACCTATACCCTTTCCATACTTTTCTCATACAACTCATCTCTGTCACTAATTCCTGATTCCACACAAATCATTCTAAAGTTATCCGATAGCTACTACATGAACAACCTGTGAAACAACGATAGAAAAACCAAGCACAGCATGACCATATTCCACCATCAAATACTCTTATTACAGGAAAATAAACGCTGGGCTGCCCGCTTTTCAAGCAGGCTTTGATCTACCCGGCTGATAGCCGCGATAACAATGCTGTCTCAGATTCACACGTGGGACACCTTGCAAACAAGGCGGTGTAATCTTCCCGCTCCGTGCGCTCAGGTGTCCCCCCACACAGCTTCCTACCGCGCCCTGGTCACCAACCACTTGCTCTTCCCACGGAAACCTAGCCTAAACAAAGTATAGATTCCGGTCCTCATCCGGCAGGAACAGTAATTAATGAGGCGGGAATCGATCCCAAAAGCAAACACTCTAAAAACATAGTCTATCAAGGACCACCATGACGGTTCAGGAAAAACTATTCTTACAGATTTTTGTTGAAGGCTGGGGTATAGACAGATGTCCCAAGATGTAGTCGCACGGTGTTTAGGGCGAAGTTGTTTCCTTTTTAATATTACCAGCAACAGACAACAACCTAATGTGGGCTCGAACCCTGCCCATCTGTGTTAGAGACAAGCATCCTGCTTCATCCGCTCCTGCCTTTCATCTTCAAATGCAGTATAGGCCTCAATCAACTCATCCCGAGCCCTATGTTGACTGGTTCATGGTTGGTTGTTTTCTGTAGCACAAGTTTTCTGCGGGGATGAGGGAGCCAAACTCATGCCAACCCTCCTCAGTCGCCTCTTACGACATACATGGTAAGTTACATAGTTATATCGTTTACTTCCCTCACGGACCACCCTGAATACCCTTGCCAGACTACTTGCCATGAAGATGACACTCACGTGTTGTACACATTTCACAACAATATGAGCCAACACACAAGGATTCCACTCACTTCGCAACCCCCATTCCAGGTTCGACACACGGCTGCCGGCTATTTGGAAGCACTCCGCCTTGCGCTTATTTTTATTCAATGATATGAGTGCCTGTCGTTCAGAAATAAATGGCAAACTACTGAACGTAAACTTGCCAAGAAATCACGAACAGTCAATAATATGCTGGGGGTTGACTGCGACGTTCTGTAAATGATATTCAGCTAACTTCAACACCATAATAATCTTCTTCTTCTTCTTCTTCAGCGTTCCGAGCCATAATAATAGTAACGCTAATTGATGTGATCGCCACGCAGGCAAACATTTGTTGCATATCATGAACAGGACGTCGAGGAAAACCTCAGCATTCTTGGCTGTTTGTGACTTTTTGTCAAATTTACGTTTAGTTGTTTGCCTCTGCTTTCTGAACGACTGCCGTCTCCGTGGTGAAGGTGTTACGGACCCCGCGTAATCCCGCATACCTGCGTTCGAAACACAGCGGTCTGCTGCCAAATCGCCAGCAGCTGTGTTTCGAACGCGGTACGCGGGATCATTAAATGGGTTGGTAAACCCTTCACCCCAGAGCCGGTAAATATCTTTACCTGATAAGCGTATGCATTTTGTCCAGTCTGAAATGGGCATTAAGAAATGTCCTGGAAAGTACATTTGACCGGCGTGACGTAGAGCAGATTGCCCTTCCAGCGATGACTGGTCTATAAATATAAATATAGGTCAAACACCATATATTCTATAAGTCTCAGAGCGTGAACAAAAAGTCCTTTTTTAACTATTTTTGGTGATAATTTCAGTAGTTTGTTTTGTTTTCTTCATATGTATGTCTACGCCACTTTCATTACTTAGTTTCTGTGTTTGGTTGTTTTTTTTTTTTAAATTCTTGGTGTTCATGTTCTGTGGGAACATCATCAGTCAATTAATAGAAACATTATCAGCTATGTAGTAGTAACATTATCAGCTATGTAGTGGTAACATTATCAGCTATGTAATATTAATATTATCAGTCATGTAGTAGGAAAATTATCAGTTATGTAATAGTAACATAATAGGCTATGTAGTGGAAATATCAGCTATGTAATAGTAACATTATCAGTTTAGTTTAGTTTAGTTTAGTCGATGGATCAACATCACGGGACACGGGTGTAACCCATAAGTGCTCCGTTCTCCTCCTAACTCAAACCTGAGCCTGGAGAAACTCAGCTCAGTGCACGAACTCCGTAGCACCGGCGATGATCCTGAAATACTTTGGGTAGATTTTTAACTCGAAATTTTGCCCGGGCAGCGCCGTTAGGCTACTCTTTTTCGATTTCCAACTGCCAAGGGATATTTTACGTGCGCAACAATACACACGGGCGTCCATCTCACTACCCAGAGACCAGGGGAAATTGTATTACTGGAAGTCCACGTGAAAGAATCCCGGTCCTCACCGGGGCTTGAACCAGGGACCTCCAGCACTCGAGGCGGACACCATATCTCGAGACCACGCAGCCCCCCAATTACCCTCAATAACATTATTAGTCATATAGTAGTAACATTATCAATTATGTACTGGGAACATTATCAGCCATGTATTAGGAACACTATCAACCATATAGTAGGAATACTATCAGCCATGTAGTAGGAACATTATCAGCCATGTAGTAGGAACATTATCAGCCATGTAGTAGGAACACCACCAACCATATAGTAGGAACACTATCAACCATATAGTAGGAATACTATCAGCCATGTAGTAGGAACACTATCAGCCATGTAGTAGGAACACTATCAGCCATGTAGTAGGAACATTATCAGCCATGTATTAGGAACACTATCAACCATGTAGTAGGAACACCATCAGCCATGTAGTAGGAACATTATCAGCCATGTAGTAGGAACATTATAAGCCATGTAGTAGGAACACCACCAACCATATAGTAGGAACACTATCAACCATATAGTAGGAATACTATCAGCCATGTAGTAGGAACACTATCAGCCATGTAGTAGGAACACTATCAGCCATGTAGTAGGAACACTATCAACCATGTATTAGGAACACTATCACCCATGTAGTAGGAACACTATCAACCATTTAGTAGGAACACCATCAAACATATAGTAGGAACACTATCAACCATATAGTAGGAACACCATCAACCATATAGTAGGAACACTATCAACCATATAGTAGGAACACTATCAATCATATAGTAGGAACACTATCAACCATATAGTAGGAACACCATCAACCATATAGTAGGAATACTATCAACCATATAGTAGGCAATACTATCAACCATATAGTAGGAACACTATCAACCATATAGTAGGAATACTATCAGCCATGTAGTAGGAACATTATCAGCCATGTAGTAGGAACATTATCAGCCATGTAGTAGGAACACCACCAACCATGTAGTAGGAACACTATCAGCCATATAGTAGGAACACTATCAGCCATATAGTAGGAACATTATCAGCCATGTAGTAGGAACACCACCAACCATGTAGTAGGAACACTATCAACCATGTAGTAGGAACACCACCAACCATGTAGTAGGAACACTATCAACCATATAGTAGGAACACTATCAACCATATAGTAGGATCACTATCAACCATATAGTAGGAACACTATCAAGCCATATAGTAGGAACACTATCAGCCATATAGTAGGAACACTATCAGCCATATAGTAGGAACACTATCAGCCATGTAGTAGGAACATTATCAGCCATGTAGTAGGAACACCACCAACCATGTAGTAGGAACACTATCAGCCATATAGTAGGAACACTATCAGCCATATAGTAGGATCACTATCAACCATATAGTAGGAACACTATCAGCCATATAGTAGGAACACTATCAGGCATATAGTAGGAACACTATCAGCCATATAGTAGGAACACTATCAACCATATAGTAGGAACACTATCAACCATGTAGTAGGAACACTATCCATATAGTAGGAACACTATCAACCATGTAGTAGGAACACTATCAACCATATAGTAGGAACACTATCAACCATATAGTAGGAACACTATCAACCATATAGTAGGAACACTATCAACCATGTAGTAGGAACACTATCAACCATGTAGTAGGAACACTATCCATATAGTAGGAACACTATCAACCATGTAGTAGGAACACTATCAACCATGTAGTAGGAACACTATCAACCATGTAGTAGGAACACTATCAACCATGTAGTAGGAACACTATCAACCATGTAGTAGGAACACTATCAACCATGTAGTAGGAACACTATCAACCATGTAGTAGGAACACTATCAACCATGTAGTAGGAACACTATCAACCATGTAGTAGGAACACTATCAACCATGTAGTAGGAACACTATCAACCATGTAGTAGGAACACTATCAACCATGTAGTAGGAACACTATCAACCATGTAGTAGGAACACTATCAACCATATAGTAGGAACACTATCAACCATATAGTAGGAACACCATCAACCATGTAGTAGGAACACTATCAACCATGTAGTAGGAACACTATCAACCATGTAGTAGGAACACTATCAACCATATAGTAGGAACACTATCAACCATGTAGTAGGAACACTATCAACCATGTAGTAGGAACACTATCAACCATGTAGTAGGAACACTATCAACCATATAGTAGGAACACTATCAACCATGTAGTAGGAACACTATCAACCATGTAGTAGGAACACTATCAACCATGTAGTAGGAACACTATCAACCATGTAGTAGGAACACTATCAACCATGTAGTAGGAACACTATCAACCATATAGTAGGAACACTATCAACCATGTAGTAGGAACACTATCAACCATGTAGTAGGAACACTATCAACCATGTAGTAGGAACACTATCAACCATGTAGTAGGAACACTATCAACCATGTAGTAGGAACACTATCAACCATGTAGTAGGAACACTATCAACCATGTAGTAGGAACACTATCAACCATGTAGTAGGAACACTATCAACCATGTAGTAGGAACACTATCAACCATGTAGTAGGAACACTATCAACCATATAGTAGGAACACTATCAACCATATAGTAGGAACACTATCAACCATGTAGTAGGAACACTATCAACCATGTAGTAGGAACACTATCAACCATGTAGTAGGAACACTATCAACCATGTAGTAGGAACACTATCAACCATGTAGTAGGAACACTATCAACCATGTAGTAGGAACACTATCAACCATGTAGTAGGAACACTATCAACCATGTAGTAGGAACACTATCAACCATGTAGTAGGAACACTATCAACCATATAGTAGGAACACTATCAACCATATAGTAGGAACACTATCAACCATGTAGTAGGAACACTATCAACCATATAGTAGGAACACTATCAACCATATAGTAGGAACACTATCAACCATGTAGTAGGAACACTATCAACCATATAGTAGGAACACTATCAACCATGTAGTAGGAACACTATCAACCATGTAGTAGGAACACTATCAACCATGTAGTAGGAACACTATCAACCATGTAGTAGGAACACTATCAACCATATAGTAGGAACACTATCAACCATGTAGTAGGAACACTATCAACCATGTAGTAGGAACACTATCAACCATGTAGTAGGAACACTATCAACCATGTAGTAGGAACACTATCAACCATGTAGTAGGAACACTATCAACCATATAGTAGGAACACTATCAACCATGTAGTAGGAACACTATCAACCATGTAGTAGGAACACTATCAACCATGTAGTAGGAACACTATCAACCATATAGTAGGAACACTATCAACCATGTAGTAGGAACACTATCAACCATGTAGTAGGAACACTATCAACCATGTAGTAGGAACACTATCAACCATGTAGTAGGAACACTATCAACCATGTAGTAGGAACACTATCAACCATGTAGTAGGAACACTATCAACCATGTAGTAGGAACACTATCCATATAGTAGGAACACTATCAACCATGTAGTAGGAACACTATCAACCATGTAGTAGGAACACTATCAACCATGTAGTAGGAACACTATCAACCATGTAGTAGGAACACTATCAACCATGTAGTAGGAACACTATCAACCATGTAGTAGGAACACTATCAACCATGTAGTAGGAACACTATCAACCATGTAGTAGGAACACTATCAACCATGTAGTAGGAACACTATCAACCATGTAGTAGGAACACTATCAACCATGTAGTAGGAACACTATCAACCATGTAGTAGGAACACTATCAACCATGTAGTAGGAACACTATCAACCATGTAGTAGGAACACTATCAACCATATAGTAGGAACACTATCAACCATGTAGTAGGAACACTATCAACCATATAGTAGGAACACTATCAACCATATAGTAGGAACACTATCAACCATATAGTAGGAACACTATCAACCATATAGTAGGAACACTATCAACCATATAGTAGGAACACTATCAGCCATATAGTAGGAACACTATCAAATCAAATCAAATCAAATCAAATCAACTTTATTAGGGTCACAAATTGGGCGCGCAGGCCCGTCTTACATTCGGCCCTTCCAATCACTCGTCTTTCGTTCATCAAGAGCATTATACATTTGCATAGGAAGAAAAATAAACATTGTGAAATGAATGTTGTAAACATAAACAAGGCTAATTACCATGGTATGAAGCCCATCTCCCACCTATCCATACATCACCCCACCCACAAAACACCCCCACCTACCCACACACATGCGCACCAAGGGACACATACACACCCCCACCTACCGACACACACGCACACCAAGGGACACATACATACCCCACCTAATCGACCCATCCCCCTCCCGCACATCCCCCACCCACACACACACTGCCCTCACCTGATCCCCCAACCAAAACACACTCGCCACCCGCAAACATTCCCCCACCAACCCACACATCCCACGCCCATCCACATTCTACCCCACACATCCTCTCCCCACCCACACCTCAAACCACCCTTTCCCCAGCCACATCTCCATCGACAACATATTCCCCACCCACACACACACAATCCCCCACCAACCCACACATCGCACATTCACTCACACATCCCCAAACCATACACACACATCCCCACCAACTGACATGTCCCTACCCCCCCCCCCACACACACACATCTCCCTAACCACCCATACATCCCCAATCCACTCACACACACACCACCACCCACACATACAACTTCCACCCACCCACACATGCCTTAACCTAATCCCCCACCACACAATCCCCCACCCGCACATCACATACACCCCCTACCACGCACTATTCCCAACCCACGCACCACACACACACATATCCCTCACCAACACATCCCCACTTACACACCACACACATATACCCCACCCAGATACCACAAAATATTCCCACCCACACCCACACAGATACCCTTACCCATCCACCCCACATACCCCCACTCACACACCACAAAAATCCCCCACCCACACACACATACCTCACCCACACAATATCACCAAACAACACACCACACACCTCTCCCCACCCACACACGCATTCCCTACCCGTCCACCAACACACACTCATTCACACATCCTCCACTACGCACCCACACACCCCCACTAACCCACTCCCAACCAAACATCACTCGATCACAATACCCCTACCCCCACACACATACTCCACCCACTCACACATCCCACCGCGACACATACAACTCCCTCACCCACCTACACATCCCTAAGCCACTCACACACCCCCACCCACACATTCCCCATCCACATACACACATCTCCCACCAACACTCCCCCACATACTTCCCCCAACCACCACAATCCCCTACTCACCCACACATATACCCCACCCATACGCACATTCCCCACACCCATCAGACACATCCCCCACACCACACACTATCCTCCACCCATACCACCACAAACACACCCTCCACCCACACATCATTCACACATCCCCCACCAACACACCGCACACATATCTCAAACCCACACACCATACACTTCTCCCCACCCGCCCTTCCATCCATACCATATAGTAGGAACACTATCAGCCATATAGTAGGAACACTATCAGCCATATAGTAGGAACACTATCAACCATATAGTAGGAACACTATCAGCCATATAGTAGGAACACTATCAGCCATATAGTAGGAACACTATCAGCCATATAGTAGGAACACTATCAACCATGTAGTAGGAATACCACCAACCATGTAGTAGTAACACTATCAACCATGTAGTGGGAACACTATCAACCATGTAGTAGGAACACTATCAACCATGTGGTAGGAACACTATCAACCATATAGTAGGAACACTATCAACCATATAGTAGGAATACCACCAACCATGTAGTAGTAACACTATCAACCATGTAGTAGGAACACTATCAACCATGTAGTAGGAACACTATCAACCATGTAGTAGGAACACTATCAACCATGTAGTAGGAACACTATCAACCATGTAGTAGGAACACTATCAACCATGTAGTAGGAACACTATCAACCATGTAGTAGGAACACTATCAACCATGTAGTAGGAACACTATCAACCATGTAGTAGGAACACTATCAACCATGTAGTAGGAACACTATCAACCATATAGTAGGAACACTATCAACCATGTAGTAGGAACACTATCCATATAGTAGGAACACTATCAACCATGTAGTAGGAACACCACCAACCATGTAGTAGGAGACACTATCAACCATCGTAGTGGGAAACACTATCAACCATTATAGGTTAGGATCACTATCAACCATATAGTAGGAACACTATCAACCATGTAGTGGGGAACACTATCAAAACCATTATAGTAGGAAACACGATTACCAGGTAGACAAGGAACACCACCAACCATGTAGTAGGAAACACTATCAACAATGTTAGTGGGAAACTATCACCATTAGTAGGAACATTATACCTTTAGTGGGAAACATTATCAGCCATTAGTAAAAAAAAACCAAAGGGGGGAAAAAAAAAGGGAAAATACCAAAGGGAAACATTATCACCCAAAGGTGGGAACCCCAAAACCAGTAGTAGGAACAACAAATAGTAGGAACATATAGCCATTAGTAGGAACCCCAAAACCATTAGTAGGAACAAAACCATATAGTAGGAACACTATCAGCAATATATAGGAACATTATAGCCTATAGTGGGAAAAAATTTATCACCATTTAGGAACAACACCATGTAGTAGGAACATTATCAGCCATTAGTAAAAAACACAAAATAGAAATTTAAAAAAACTTTTAAAAAAAACCCAAAGAAAATAACATTTTAAAAATAACCTTTTAAAATAAGAAATTTGGAAAAAAATTTAAGGGGAAATAAAAGGCCCTTATAAAACCATTAGTAGGAACAATCAGCCATATAGTAGGAACATATCAGCCATTAGTAGGAAAAACCAAAGATTAAAAAATTTTGGGAAATAAACCTTCCCAAAAACCCCCAAACCTTATAGAACCCTTAAACCTTTGGGGAACACTATCAACCATATAGTGGGAACACTATCAACCATATAGTAGGATTACTATCAACCATGTAGTAGGAACACCACCAACCATGTAGTAGGAACACTATCAACCATGTAGTAGGAACACTATCAACCATGTAGTGGGAACACTATCAACCATATAGTAGGAACACTATCAACCATGTAGCAGGAACACCACCAACCATGTAGTAGGAACACCACCAACCATATAGTAGGAACACTATCAACCATGTAGTAGGAACACTATCAACCAAGTAGTAGGAACACTATCAACCATATAGTAGGAACACTATCAACCATATAGTAGGAACACTATCAACCATGTAGTAGGAACACTATCAACCATGTAGTGGGAACACTATCAACCATATAGTAGGAACACTATCAGCCATGTAGTGGGAACACTATCAACCATATAGTAGGAACACTATCAACCATGTAGCAGGAACACCACCAACCATGTAGTAGGAACACCACCAACCATGTAGTGGGAACACTATCAACCATGTAGCAGGAACACCACCAACCAAGTAGTAGGAACACTATCAACCATATAGTAGGAACACTATCAGCCATATAGCAGGAACACCACCAACCATATAGTAGTAACACTATCAACCATATAGTAGTAACACTATCAACCATATAGTAGGAACACTATCAACCATGTAGTAGGAACACTATCAGCCATATAGTATTAACACTTTCAACCATGTAGTAGTAACACTATCAACCATGTAGCAGGAACACCACCAACCATGTAGCAGGAACACCACCAACCATGTAGTAGGAACACTATCAACCATGTAGTAGGAACACTATCAGCCATATAGTAGGAACACTATCAACCATATAGTAGGAACACTATTAACCATATAGTAGGAACACTATCTGCCATGTAGCAGGAACACCACCAACCATATAGCAGGAACACTATCAACCATATAGCAGGAACACCATCAACCATGTAGTAGGAAGACTATCAATATAGTAGTAACACCATCAACCATGTAGTAGGAAGACTATCAATATAGTAGTAACACCATCAACCATGTAGTAGGAAGACTATCAATATAGTAGTAACACCATCAACCATATAGTAGGAACACCATCAACCATGTAGTAGGAACACTATCAACCATATAGCAAGAACACCACCAACCATATAGCAGGAACACCATCAACCATATAGCAGGAACACCATCAACCATATACTAGGAACACTATCAACCATATAGTAGGAACACTATCAGCCATGTAGCAGGAACACCACCAACCATATAGCAGGAACACTATTAACCATATAGCAGGAACACTATCAACCATATACTAGGAACACTATCAACCATATAGTAGGAACACTATCAACCATATAGTAGGAACACTATCAACCATGTAGTAGGAACACTATCAACCATATAGTAGGAACACTATTAACCATATAGTAGGAACACTATCAACCATATACTAGGAACACTATCAACCATATACTAGGAACACTATCAACCATATAGTAGGAACACTATCAACCATGTAGTAGGAACACTATCAACCATATAGTAGGAACACTATTAACCATATAGTAGGAACACTATCAACCATGTAGCAGGAACACCACCAACCATATAGCAGGAACACCATCAACCATGTAGTAGGAACACTATCAACCATATAGCAGGAACACCATCAACCATGTATTAGGAACACTATTAACCATGTAGTAGGAACACTATCTGCCATGTAGTGGGAACACTACAAACCCTATAGTGAGTGGCACCTTGCAGTCTTGACAGACTAAAGTATGTGAGTTGGAATGTGGCCAATATTCCATCACAACGCCTGGGCAGAGCTTCAGAGAAACATGTGATGTCCAAACGACATGATCCCTCTCTCGGCCTAACTCTTGTGTATTCCAGAGGAATGGGTAACCAATACGTCTGGCACAAGGTAGGCTGCAGACGCTGGTGGCACAGCGTCAAATCCTCCAAGACCTCGCCACCACGAGCAGGTGGCGAGTGATGGCCAGACCCTATTACCCAAGGGACCCGGCTTAGAGGCGTTCAGCCAAGTCCCACAGGTGAGGGCCTCGTACGAGCCCGAACCATAAGGGCGCGCACATCTGTCAATCACAAGTGTCCGGTCCTGTGTAAAGCGTGCACTATCGTCAGACTCTCCGCCTGACTTTAGCGGACCCCGCGTCCAGCGGGAATAGGCCCGCCAGAGCTACTGCAGGAGATATTGCTTGTCTATTGCGAGCAATATCTCCCATCCTTCCACTGTGCGGCTCTCGCGACCGGCGAGAATAGGCCCGCTGGAGATTATGCTCGTCTGCTGCGAACAAATCTCTACCGAGACTGAATAAGTAAAGAAACGATAAAAGTAATGGTATTTAAATTGCGCCTGCGCTCCCACCTATGCTACACCCTTCATGTGTCTTCACAAAGTTGGACTAGAGTCAAGCTCAACCCTATAGTAGGATCACTACTAACCATATAGTAGGTGTCACGAACGCCATGAGTTAACCAGCTAATAATACCGACGTTTGCGTGGCGTATATTTTCTAGGCCACAACAGTCGTACTAACAGAGTAAACACAGCTGCACAGGTTACATCGTGTCAGCCCATAAACACATTTGGTGGTGAGTGAGAAGGAATGGATACATCGAGTTGGCAGTTCATTAACAGTTAGAATCACATATGATTGTCGGCTTAGGATATGGAATGGTTCCGTTTGTCATCTATACTGCCGGACATCAGACGGAAATGGCTGCTGGGATTGTCACCACGGAACAGAAGATTGACAGTTTATCAACAGGTCGGAAGTGCCCGACTAGGGAGAAAACAGTGCATCTGTCAATTCTTGGTTTCCGGCACATCGAGAGGATTGACGGGGTTATTTGCAACTCTTTGTTGTAACTCGACAGAAACTCGCTGGCTTGTTTGAGAATCTAAACTATTACTGACAACTTTGACAGGACTAAAGCCAGGAAAATGGATTCTTGACAAGGGATGATCTGCCACTGTGCCACCTGTGTGGGGGCATAAAGGATAACGTCACGTGGCCAACTTTGGTAGTTTGCCATATAAACCCGAGTTGGGATCAACTAGGGTGGACTTGAAAAATGCTCTAGTCAGAGTGCCAGGGCACTGCAGTGCTTAGTGGAAATAATATCTACCGTGTGTTAATTAGTGACTTAATTTTGCACGTGCCTATAATGGCAGATGTAGATATGATTGATAGGACTGCAGTAGTGCCATTTAAGGTTCCCTACCAGATCCAAGGAAACTCTACAAGTTTTGGGAAAGAATTAAAAAACCCATTCTGAAGAACACCAGTTCAAGAGTCAATAAAGTTGCATACAGAAACGTAACTTACGCTAGAAGGAAATTGATTCATCAAAGAGAGTGATGCATACTGATGCACCACACAGCATCAGACAGTAGTAACGAACCGAGGACCGGCTAAGAGTACCTAGTGTTAGTACAGTAACAATTAACATTAGTAATTAGCACTTATGGACTGAATGGTTCGATGTGCAACGAGGATGATCTGTCGACTAACTAACTAACTAACTAACTGCGTACACACTACAAAAGACTTGTGCAGTTTGTTAAGGAACGTTAGGAACGGACATTGTGTAGAGTGCAACCGGTCCATGATTAACTGTTAATACCACCGGTGTCTATTTTGGATGTTCATGAAATTGGATTACCAGAGGTCTACAGAGGCAAAGCAGTATCCGGCAAGATGGTTTCGGCAACGGGTGAGAAGTACATGTTCTGACGTAACGTGCTGTGGTCTATCTTTGCTGGGATCAGCTGACTGGGTTGCTGTCTGAGAGTCAGAGTCTACACACTTTATAGAACACGTCACACATTTTCTTCACATACACGTCTCATATACGTTACACTTTTATTTTAATAAATTAATCTTTATTAATTTTTAGAAGCAAGAGTTGTTGAGTATGTTGCGTTGGGGAAGTATGAGAAGGGGGCATAGTACGACAGTGAGAGAGTGATAGGAAAAGGTGTCCATAGGCTGATGGAGTGTGTTGGACGGAAGCTGGTGGATTCTCCAGAATATTGAGAGGAAAAAAATATTATAATGTGGGTGTCGGATCTCCTCACTCCAGGGACGACACTTTAAAGGAGGACACGACATTATTGGGGGCTCGTAAACGTGATATTGGGACAGCGGGATCTCTCGTAAACGGAATCCTTGGACAGCGGGATCTCCCGTAAACGGAATCCTTGGACAGTGAGATCTCCTGCAAGCATGAACCTTTGACAGTGGGATCTTCTGACAACAGGGTCTTTTGACACGGGATCCTTAGTTATAAGAGGGAGATATCATTTTGGAGAATCCAGCTAGAGTGAATGTGGATAGGAGTTAGGACAAATATCTTACCTGTTCACACTTCACACGTCTGCATAGGTCTGTGGTCCTGATTCTACTCTTGTCACTGCGTGAATGTGCTGTGTGTGGTATATCTAGATTTATAGTACTTGTTCATATATCTGTATAGTAATTTGCAGTTATATTGTACTAGACCTGCTAGCTTACCTCTCTGTATAATGGCCACCCCTAAACTTAGCACAGCAGAATTAAAGGCAAAGGGGGAAGAAATGGGATTGGCGGGGTCTGCTCTAACGGATTACATACAGGAAGTGGAGAGAGAGTATCGTCAAGCAGAACGGGAAGATCGAAAGGCCGAGCTGGAATTGAGAAGGATGGAGTTGGAACAAGCAGCTAAGAAATTGGAAGCTGAGCAAGCAGCTAAGAAATTGGAAGCTGAGCAAGCAGCTAGGAAATTGGAAGCTGAGCAAGCAGCTAGGAAATTTGAAGCTGAACAAGCAGCTAGGAAATTAGAAGCTGAACAGGAAGCACAGAAAAGGGAGCACGAGTACCGGATGAGGGAACTCGAGTTGAAGAGTCAATCTAATGGAGAAACTGAGGGAGCAGTTGGAGGTTCCTCCATCCCAGGATCAACACCAGTAGGTGGACATGGGTACCATGCTATGAAGTTTCCTTTAGCGGTCTACGAGGAGGACAAAGAGAAGATTGATCAATACCTTCAACGCTTCGAGGCTATGTCAGTTGCTATGGGTCTGGAGCGTAACAAATGGAATCTTAAGCTATCCCAGGGATTACGCGGGACGGGATACGAGGTTTATACTCGCCTGCCACCAGGACATGAGAACAATTATGATGAGTTAAAGACGGCTCTGCTGAAACGATTCGAGGTTACGTCACATACCTACCGGAAAAAATTTCGAGCAGCGAAACGAGAACCCGGAGAGTTGTTTGCCGCCTACAGTTTGCGTCTTAAATCTTATCTCCATAAGTGGATGGATTTGGCTGGGTTCGCACATGACTATGAGAGTCTGGAAGAGCTCATGGTGGTCGACCAGCTGAAGAAGCAAATGTCTAAACCTCTCAGGACGTTCCTGGGAGAACAAGGAGCGGAACGTATTGACCTCGTGACTAAATTAGCAGAACGGTTCGTCGAGGTACATGGGGAGGCAGGGGAAAACCTTTCCACCAACTCCAAAAGTCAAGAGAAACATGACAAGAAGAAAGCCAAAAACTCAGGAACAAAAAAGTGGGAACCTTATGTGCAAAAATCAGAGGATAGTTCAGAGAAGAAGAAGGAGGGAAGCAAGAGCACTTCAAGCTCTACACCTAAACGACCGTGGTCGGAGAAGTGGTGTTCAATTTGTAAGTCACCCTCTCACAATACGAGGGACTGCAAATCGAAGGCTAAGAACCCTCACTTTGCAGCATGTCAAGTGACATCCAAGGAGGTTGTCACGGAAAATGCCAAGGTCAACAAGGAAGCTCGCCACCAGGAGAGCTCACTTCAAGTCCGACAATAGAAAATCTAGGACAGGGAAATGGTGCAACCAATGCAAGTCGAACTACGCACAATGCTATTGACTGCAGAGGAGAAGTCAGGAGACACTCAATTCGTCGGGTGCCCCGGGAAACCTAAGGTGGAGTCCACCAAACAGGTCGAGGCCGAGGAAGAGACTCCAGACCAGGAAAAACCACCTGTAGTGGAATTGGTAGAGGTTAACAGGTCGTCAAGTGGAGTGTTTATACGACACAGGACTGGACGGGGAGGCCGTGATTTCTGCGGATCTGGTACATCCAGAACAATTCACAGGTGAAACCTTGGATATACAGCCTGCACAGAAGAGTGCTGTAGTCATGAAGTTGCCCATTGCTAATGTGGAGATTCGGTCAAGGTACGTCACCGGCACCATCAAGGCCGCTGTATTGACCGATCCCATTTTTCCAGTCATCCTAGGTTGCCGGTATGTCTTTCTGGGAATGCCCAGGGAGCCAATCCATATGGGAGCAATGCAGACTCGCTCTCAGACGAAAACGGAAGAGGCAGACGCAATTGTGACTAACCCAATGCCGGGGGAGCTACGAACTGCCCAGAGTGAGGATGATACTTTACGTCCTTGCTACAAAAAGCTGCAGAAAAGTGCTGATCCACCAGGACGGGGGCAGTACTACATGAAGAATAGGATACTCTACAGGAGAGCAGGAAGGGGAGACAACCTATACGGTCAGTTGGTCGTCCCGAAAGCTCACCGGTCCCAGATTCTTCATATGGGGCATACCATCTCCTTTAGTGGACACATGGGTATTGCCGCCACCATGCAGCGGATTTCCTGCCACTACTATTGGCCGGGAATGACAGATGATGTGCGTCGGTATGTGAAGTCATGCCCTGAGTGCCAGAGGGTGGCACCGAAACACTGGACAGCACCGGTGATGTTGGGTGAGATGCCCATCATGAACTCTCCTTTCGAGAGGGTAGCCATCGATATCGTGGGTCCACTTCCCAGGACTAGGAAGAGGAACATGTATATACTTACAATGGTGGATTGCTGTACAATGTGGGGTGAGGCTATACCGTTGACCACGATTGACTCGAAAAGAGTGGCGGACGCACTGATGGAGGCCTTTACCAGATTAGGCTTTCCGGATCAAATTCTGACGGACAATGGATCTCAGTTTTGTGGAAAACTCATGGAGGAGGTATTTAGGGTGTTTCACTCTAACCACATACATACCAGCCCTTACCACCCTCAAGCCAATGGACAAGTAGAGCGTTTCAACGGCACGTTGATGACAATGCTCAGGAAATTAGCGCAGGAAAAACCTGATAGGTGGGATGAATATATCCCAGCAGCACTCTTTGCCTATCGGGAAGTTCCTCATGGCTCAACAGGACTACCACCCGCTACGTTGCTGTTTGGTCGTCCAATCAAAGGACCGTTGGAAGCCATGTTGAGGAGTTGGACTGAAGAGGGGACGTCAGAAGAAGTGATCTCATCCTATCAATACGTGGAGGAACTGAAAGAATAACTCCATAAGGGATGGACTCTGGCAAATCAAAACTTGAAAAAGGCCAGGAAAAGACATGCGGCTTACTACAACCGTAGGTCTAAAGAAAGATCTCTAGAGGTGGGAGATAAAGTCTTGTTGCTACTCCCAACGGGAAACAACAAACTGGAGATAGGTTGGCAAGGACCATTTCCCGTGGAAAGGGTAATATCCAGAACCAACTATCAGATCCGGATCCGGGGAAAGTCGAAGATTTTCCATATCAATCTCTTGC
The DNA here is from genome assembly GCA_014155875.1 of Cepaea nemoralis. Classification (NCBI taxonomy): domain Eukaryota; kingdom Metazoa; phylum Mollusca; class Gastropoda; order Stylommatophora; family Helicidae; genus Cepaea; species Cepaea nemoralis. The sequence goes on along the minus strand of JACEFZ010016839.1, from coordinate 45,857 downwards.
GGAAATACGAAGAGAGACCCGGAGACAAGGCAGCTCACCTCATGGCAATGGCAGTTGCAGTGGAGACAGAAGTGGGAACCAGCGAGGGCAGGGAATATCCCTTAGTACACCAGGAAACTTATAGGGATGTGCAAGTGAACCCTGATCTGACCTCCCAGGAGAGGGAAAGGATAACCCAGGTTCTCAAGTCTCATAAGGAGATACTGACTGATAAACCTGGACGAACGAGGTTGGTTGAGTTCGAGATGACTTTGACCACACAGGAGCCTGTTCGCCAAAAGGTTTACCCAGTGCCATTCTCTAAAGAAAAGGCCCTGGAGGAGGAAATACAAAAACTGCTGGAGGATGACGTGATTGCACCATCCACCTCCCCATACAATGCGGGGGTAGTTTTGTTACGCAAACCAAGTGGAGAACACAGGTTGTGTATAGATTACCGACTGCTGAACAGTCATACACAGTTTCAGGTGGAACCTTTGCCGAATCCAACTCAGTTATTCGCTAGGCTCCATAAGGCTCGGTACTTTTCAAAGGTGGATCTGAGTCGGGGGTACTATCAGATACCAGTCAAACCGGAGATTCGACCACTGTTAGCTTTCAGTACACCCAGTGGACACTACGAATTCAAGGTCATGCCCTTTGGACTCAGCAATGCACCTAGTGTGTTTACACGCATGATGAGGACTTTACTTGATCCTTTACAGGATCCGTCCATCATCTCATTCATGGATGATATTCTGATTTCCAGTGACAGCCTGGATGACCACTTACAATCCTTGGAGAGAGTGTTTAATAGACTCAAGGAAGCAGGGCTTACTGCTCGTCCAACCAAGTGCATGATTGGTTACCAGACTCTGGAATTTCTAGGCCACACCATCACGCCAGGACACATTGTTCCAGAAGAGAAGAACCTGGAGAAAATCAGAAATGCACCTAGGCCAAAAACGAAGAAGGATGTGCGATCTTTTCTCTCGTTGTGTGGGTTCTACCACAAATTTATCCCACATTTCACGGAACTGGGAGCTCCGTTGACGGAAACCTTGAAAAAGGGATTACCGGATCAAATCATTTGGACACCAGAATGTGAGAATGCCTATAGTCAGTTAAAGGAGGCCTTGGTCAGCAAACCTGTATTACAGCTCCCTGACCTTTCCAAACCATTTGTGTTGAGAACGGATGCGAGTGCGATTGGAATTGGAGCCGCTTTGTTACAGGAAGGAAAAGACGATGCTTCGGTTTTGAAACCTGTAGCATACGCAAGTAAGAAACTTCTACAGGCGGAGAGGAATTATTCAACCGTCGAGAGAGAGTGCTTGTCCCTCGTATGGGCAGTGCAAAAATTTCAGCCATATTTGTATGGAGTTAAGTTTCGGGTTCAGTCGGATCATCAGCCCCTGATGTTCCTGGCTACTTCTCAGAAGCTCAACGCCCGTTTGATGCGGTGGTCGTTGTTACTTCAACCGTATAATTTCACAGTAGAGTACATTCCTGGGAAGGAAAATGTTGGAGCGGACTTCTTGTCAAGACACCCAGCTCCTGAAGAAGAGGAATGAATCATCTGGATTTAACTCATGGTGGAGAAGGGTGAGATGGACTACTCTCTTAAGAGGGGGCCTATGTCACGAGCGCCATGAGTTAACCAGCTAATAATACCGACGTTTGCGTGGCGTATATTTTCTAGGCCACAACAGTCGTACTAACAGAGTAAACACAGCTGCACAGGTTACATCGTGTCAGCCCATAAACACATTTGGTGGTGAGTGAGAAGGAATGGATACATCGAGTTGGCAGTTCATTAACAGTTAGAATCACATATGATTGTCGGCTTAGGATATGGAATGGTTCCGTTTGTCATCTATACTGCCGGACATCAGACGGAAATGGCTGCTGGGATTGTCACCACGGAACAGAAGATTGACAGTTTATCAACAGGTCGGAAGTGCCCGACTAGGGAGAAAACAGTGCATCTGTCAATTCTTGGTTTCCGGCACATCGAGAGGATTGACGGGGTTATTTGCAACTCTTTGTTGTAACTCGACAGAAACTCGCTGGCTTGTTTGAGAATCTAAACTATTACTGACAACTTTGACAGGACTAAAGCCAGGAAAATGGATTCTTGACAAGGGATGATCTGCCACTGTGCCACCTGTGTGGGGGCATAAAGGATAACGTCACGTGGCCAACTTTGGTAGTTTGCCATATAAACCCGAGTTGGGATCAACTAGGGTGGACTTGAAAAATGCTCTAGTCAGAGTGCCAGGGCACTGCAGTGCTTAGTGGAAATAATATCTACCGTGTGTTAATTAGTGACTTAATTTTGCACGTGCCTATAATGGCAGATGTAGATATGATTGATAGGACTGCAGTAGTGCCATTTAAGGTTCCCTACCAGATCCAAGGAAACTCTACAAGTTTTGGGAAAGAATTAAAACACCCATTCTGAAGAACACCAGTTCAAGAGTCAATAAAGTTGCATACAGAAACGTAACTTACGCTAGAAGGAAATTGATTCATCAAAGAGAGTGATGCATACTGATGCACCACACAGCATCAGACAGTAGTAACGAACCGAGAACCGGCTAAGAGTACCTAGTGTTAGTACAGTAACAATTAACATTAGTAATTAGCACTTATGGACTGAATGGTTCGATGTGCAACGAGGATGATCTGTCGACTAACTAACTAACTAACTAACTGCGTACACACTACAAAAGACTTGTGCAGTTTGTTAAGGAACGTTAGGAACGGACATTGTGTAGAGTGCAACCGGTCCATGATTAACTGTTAATACCACCGGTGTCTATTTCGGATGTTCATGAAATTGGATTACCAGAGGTCTACAGAGGCAAAGCAGTATCCGGCAAGATGGTTTCGGCAACGGGTGAGAAGTACATGTTCTGACGTAACGTGCTGTGGTCTATCTTTGCTGGGATCAGCTGACTGGGTTGCTGTCTGAGAGTCAGAGTCTACACACTTTATAGAACACGTCACACATTTTCTTCACATACACGTCTCATATACGTTACACTTTTATTTTAATAAATTAATCTTTATTAATTTTTAGAAGCAAGAGTTGTTGAGTATGTTGCGTTGGGGAAGTATGAGAAGGGGGCATAGTACGACAGTGAGAGAGTGATAGGAAAAGGTGTCCATAGGCTGATGGAGTGTGTTGGACGGAAGCTGGTGGATTCTCCAGAATATTGAGAGGAAAAAAATATTATAATGTGGGTGTCGGATCTCCTCACTCCAGGGACGACACTTTAAAGGAGGACACGACAGTAGGAACACTACCCTCTGTAATACACCAAGAAATGAAATAACCAGACAAGCGGACACCGCCAACGTAAGAAGATATACTTTCCCTTTACGAGCAGGAAACCGCGTTTACGACCACCAAAATCAACCTATGGCTGCCGTAAAGAATTTAGTGGGAACATAGCTAGACAGACCGTCAATCGTAAAATCTTAGTTACTGTTTCTTGGCCTGCTGTGTAACTGAAATAAAATCTAGACTTTGTCTACACAATGATTCGCTTGTCGCACTTCATAACAATGGATACGAGAAGAAAGCAAATGAAACCGAGTCAAAAATACCGAAAGGGCATGACAAACGACAGGGAAGTCAACCAACATGGCCACAGCGTGTCGTGGCAAGTAACTAGTCAATGATGGCAATGTCCGTGAAGGGCCTCACAAACGACCTGCAGTATAACACTGTGTCTCGGCGTTGTAAACAGTTCCACAACGAAATAATTCACACTACTGATCTAACTTAGCTGGTCTCCATGGCCTAGGCTTAACGTCTTTCTCCGTAATCCTGTATATCCACGTGAGGAACGTAAACTGCTCATATAGACAGCAATGGGAGCCTGTGGGTCATGTGGACCGGGGTAGGGGATGGTAACGGTTCAGTGAAAATCCCAGGTAATCAAGTGGAAGTGGTACATGAAAAAGGGGATGAAGATAAGGCGCAAAACTGGATGCAATGGAGATGGGATGGCTGTCCGAGAGTGAAAACTAAGGAGTGCACCGGTGGATGCCCGTACAATGCATCAGTAGGTTCCAGTGAACGCCGCCCTCATCTCAGCCCGCTGAAAGTGTCTCGATCTGTCGCCAGTTCAACTGCCTGAGCACCCTCATGCCCCAGGTGTCTGTAGTGTCCTGGCCTACCCCTGCATCTATTTTTTTTTTTTTGCGCTCGCTCGCTTTCAACTCAAGCGTAGTCCATACACACTATTTATAATAGTGGACTGAATTTTGCGTGTGGATCAACTTTCCCTCAGTGTCCCTCGCAATCAGGCACATCAACTCCGACTTCAGAGGTACTTGTAATTTACGTCCCCAAGTCAAGGGCGACAGGCAACATTTTAGTCCAGCTGTCCGGTATAGGGGTTGAACCGCTTATCTCGACATCAGCACACCGGATGTTTAAGAGCATGCATTCTTACCGATTCGGCCATGTGGACCTGCGCACCTCCTTCCCAATACCAAGCCTTTCATCACTGTTCTTTCGAGACTTCTCTGGCGTTTAATATGACCCAATTATTTCAGTTTCCGATACATGAGACAGTTTATGAGACATGAGACAGTTTCTGAGACATGAGACAGTTTATGAGACATGAGACAGTTTCTGAGACATGAGACAGTTTATGAGCCGGTTTTCTTCAATGTTCGCATCTTATAGAACGTATTTTCTCCCTTGGTCCACGATATTATAGGAATGTTTCTGTAACACTAACGTTTTAAATTCTTCATTTTCTTCTTGAGTGATTGCGAAAACGTTCATGACTCGTATCCGTGTTTTTAGCCCTTAGAGCACATATTTTCGCACAGCGCGCAAGCAGGCGACATAACACGGAAACTTGCATGACAGTCAAATGTAAGATCATTTACAACTTGGCCGGCAACGTGAGTGTGACGGGGAGTTGCTGTGTGACGATATATTTATAATGCTTGCCTTGTGACTGTGTAGGCCAGCAACGTGAGTGTGACGGGGAGTTGCTGTGTGACGATATATTTATAATGCTTGCCTTGTGACTGTGTAGGCCGGCAACGTGAGTGTGACGGGGAGTTGCTGTGTGACGATATATTTATAATGCTTGCCTTGTGACTGTGTAGGCCGGCAACGTGAGTGTGACGGGGAGTTGCTGTGTGACGATATATTTATAATGCTTGCCTTGTGACTGTGTAGGCCGGCAACGTGAGTGTGACTGGGAGTTGCTGTGTGACGATATATTTATAATGCTTGCCTTGTGACTGTGTAGGCCAGCAACGTGAGTGTGACGGGGAGTTGCTGTGTGACGATATATTTATAATGCTTGCGTTGTGACTGTGTGGACCGGCAACGTGAGTGTGACGGGGAGTTGCTGTGTGACGATATATTTATAATGCTTGCGTTGTGACTGTGTGGACCGGCAACGTGAGTGTGACGGGGAGTTGCTGTGTGACGATATATTTATAATGCTTGCGTTGTGACTGTGTAGGCCAGCAACGTATTTACAAGTGAGAGTAAAGCTCACTCTTCGTTCCTTCCTTCATTTGTTCCTCTTGGATCTACTTGTATCAGTCGACTTTAGTGTGGTTGAGAACATATGATAATACAGCTAATTCTTCCTCGTTCCTCCGTTTATTTGTTATTTTTTGTTCTATTGTCACCAGGCTGATAATATAGCTCGCTCTTCCTTCGTTCCTTCAATCCCATTTGTTCTACAGTTACCAGTCTACCCAAGGACCTTGGGAATTCGCGCTACAATAAAACCGCCAAGTAGGACAAACACTCGGCCGGCTCTCTGGTCTAGAGGTTACACGACTTTCTCCGTAATCTCGTTAGTAACGTGACGTTGCGCGAGAATTGGAATCGGTTCTCTCCGCGTCGGTAACTTACGGGGTATGTGAGCCGGTCGCTCAGAAAGCAATGGCAAACTACTGAGCGTAATCTTGCCAAGAAATCAACAATCAGCTGAAAGATGCTGATGTTGACAGCGATGTCCTGTAAAGGATATGCAAAACATTTTTAGGACAAACACTCACAAATAAACTTGAAACAACCACACCTTTAAAACAAAACAGAGACACCTGAAGCTACAGAAACAAGCACGTGAAACATGTCAAAGAAGACTAGCAAGAGAAGATGAGATACTCAAGGCAGTATTACATATATATTCTCAGAATGTATACCATACTGCTTGTAGCCATCTCAATTCACAGAAATACAACGTTCTATGGCGGTCTGGTCCTCCCGCACTTAAACACCTAGAAAAAACCCCACGATTCTTGTCCTTATTCCCCGGATGCTCTTTCATTCATTATGGCACAACGCCCTATCTTAAATCGGTCTCCCAATTTTTTACACCAACTTGATCATAACCCATAATTTATTCCAAAACGGATTGACGTCGGCGTTTGTCAAACACAACTGCATTACACCAGCGAATGGCGCGGGACAAGCCCGAATGCAGCAGATCTGCGACACAATGCTGGTGAGGGTATGGCAACAAAAAATGCACAAAATGGAGAAAGGATTAGTGGCAAGCGGTGAGGCAGGGTTGATGGACGATGCCAAGATATGAGGGCACCAGAGTGGAGTTCTAAAAACTGAATGCGGGATTAGATGAAGCAAGTGGAAGCAAGACGGACTAAGATAAAATGACGTGACAGCAGAACATTATCAATTATAGAAGGCGGACTTCAAATATATCAATGCGGCGGTGTCAATTTTAGACCGTGGCACTTCAAGTATATCAACACAACAATATCAATTATTCAACGCACACTTAAAATATATCAACAAAACAATATCAAATATAGAGCGCGCACTTGAAATACATCAATGCAACAGATTTAATTTCAGACCGCGAACTTCAAAATTATCAACACAACAATATCAATTATTGAATGCGCGCTTAAAATAAATCAACAACACCATATCAATAACAGTTAGCACGCCTCAAATATATAAACAAATAGTATCAATTACTGAACGCACGCAGATAACAACAGACTATAGATATACATACAAACACTACCAATTATTGAACGCATGTTTAAAATATATCAAATAAAATAATATAAACATACATAGACAACCATTATTAATTTCAGACTGCAAGATTAAAATATATAAACAATGACAACATTCTTCGCAGTTAGCACGATTCAAATATATCAACAACAAACAAACAGATTGAAAGTGGAAGTATAAAACAAGAGACACGACCGACTGGGATAAGTAAGCAAAATAACCAGGAAAGATATGAATGGGTGGCATGTACATATGACAAGAATCAAAAACAATCAACGACTCCAAATTTTAAAAGCACAAGCATGTAAGAAAGGTTTCGAAAAAATAGTTAAGCACAAACATACAATCGATTAAAGCTGTGGGAAAGGGTAATGTTGTTGGAAATTATTATAATGGTGTATATAAACGATGCACATTGAAATGCAACTAACATAAATTAAACATTTGGAAATTCAGCAAATAGTAAAATCAGACATGCCTGTCCAAAGATATTCACAAGTCGCGAAATCCGTCTAGTGCGCCATGCGTGCTACAGTTAATTGTCAATAGTCATTCTCACGGAGCGCATAAGGAACTAAAGGCAAGGGTCCCAGGCCACGCCATGAGGTGTACAGTGTGTATATGTTGCTCCTATATGTTTAGACCATCTGACCTTCCATGGGTGTTGTAAATATCACACTAGTAGCCTTTGCTTCCCATATAATTAACAGGTACCCATTTGACGGTGAGTGGTCTGGGAAGACAGGTCAATGAAAAATATGTGACCTCAAAGATTATCCCGAACACATGACCACCAGGTCGTCAGGCAAGATTGCTAGTCAGTGTGTTACTGCAGCTCCCAGTGTGAGCACAGCTGAGCGATAACACCTGACCACCAGGTGGTCAGGGCAAGATTGCTAGTCAGTGTAAGAGGGGGGGGGGGTACGGGGTGTCAGACATTGGTAGCACCTTTGGTAAGGATGACTCTCATGTCCTTTTCAGGACCCATCCCCCGCTGGTCCAAGCCTGACACCCAGCTCGTGCCTGTGGCTCCTAGTAGCTGTCAGCATGCGACAGCGGCCACCCCCCCCCCCCGGGCAACAGCTGTGAGAGGCTGGCTAAACCAGGCATGGGTAACCGATTTGGTGTCAAACCAAGCGGTAAACTAGGGTATGCCTACCCAGCATGTGAAGACAGGACTCGGCAGACTGCGCGGAAGAAATAATTCCTGATTCAACGGGCAAGACGGCGTTTACCTGCAAAGCGTTGTGGAATGTAATGAGCACGGCAAGGCACGTAGAGCGCCCTGGTCATACACTGCACCTGTATTCGTCTCCAGTCGTCTCGACTTGTCTTGCCACTGGACTCAGATGGACTCAGGCGAGAGAGTGAGGTCGACGAATTGCGCAACTCTTCCTCACTTTAATCCAAGTCATGGCGCAGGTCATTCTTCATCCAGCTAGTCAGTGTGTTACTGCAGCTCCCAATGTCAGCACAGCTGAGCGATAACACATGACCACCAGGTCGTCAGGGCAAGATTGCTAGTCAGTGTGTTACTGCAGCTCCCAATGTCAGCACAGCTGAGCGATAACACCTGGGCTTTCTAAAGTGTATAGTGCGGCAGATCATCACGGAATGGAGAATGGTGCTGCCGGGAGTGGCCGACGCTCAGGACTCCGAGGGCAAGGCCAGACGGACACATAATCAGATTGCTACTGGTACCATTAGTATCGGGACTCTTCGCTGGCTGTTGAAGATGAGGATCGAGCACGTATGGGAATGTCGCGAGCACTGTGTTGTCGGTTCTTAACTCAACTTAACTCTCACGCGCAAGTATTCATAAAAGAGCCATAACATTGTGCACGGACTCATCGTCGGCCTCCTACTCCTATCATCATCATCTAGTGCCTTGCCGGCTGGCGTAGGCGATCATGCTTCTCCACAAATTGCGATCTCCGACGACATGGATACATTCATGTGTTGACTCCCTCCCTTGTCATGACACAACACTGTCAAAAATTTTCTCGCGCTGTCTTCCTTTATCTCTCTTTCCACAAATCTTTCCGGTTGTCACAACATGTTTCAGTGTTTGTCCACTCATAATGTGGCCAAAGAATGATGACTGCTTCTTTCTTACGTTTGTGACAAGTTGTCTCTGCGACTTAGCTTCCCTCAAAATGTCCAGATTGCTGATTTTGACTGTCAAATTAATTGTCATCATTCATCTATAAAACCACATCTCCAAGGCTTCTGGGATTTGTTCGCCTGGTTTACTCATGGTCCAGGATTCGCAGCCGCGTTTTAAAATTAGTGCAATGTAACATGCAAGAACATTTTTTATAACTTTCATGGACAAAATGTTCTTCATTTCATAGAATGCTGTGTTTGCTTGTCCAATTCTGTTCTTTACACCAGCGATAAATCTTCGATCTGATATTATCCATGTGCCCAGATATCTGAATTTCTGCACTTGCCCCAAAATAACGTCATTTACTATAACTGCAAATTTAGGCACAATCTGTTTCTTTGATATCACCATCGCCTTCTGACTTGTTGCTATCAAAGCGGTGTTTTCAGCATAATGTAAGTTATTTATATTATGTCCACCAACCAGGATCACTGACATATTTTCTGTAGATCTCATTGTATGTTAACTGTACAATGAGAACAAATCAGGAGACATTACACAAGTACATCAGGACTCCTAACAGAGCAATAATATCCCATAGCTTGGATCTATTGGTAACAAAGTGAAAACATTCTCGCTCAATGACGTGCATCTACTCACAACGGAATGGTAACATCCCAGTTTACTGATGTACATCTGTACATAACAGAATGATAATACCCAGCTTAATGACGTGCATCTATACATAACAGAATAATAACACAGCTTAATGGCGTGCATCTATTCACTGCAGTAAAACACCCCGGACGGCTGATGTAGAACTGCAATGTTCAGCGTCTGCAAGCGCCACGGCGTCGGGCAACTAAATCGTGACGATGTGTGTGTGTGTGTGTGTGTGTGTGTGTGTGTGTGTGTGTGTGTGTGCGTGCGTGCGCGCACGCATATGTGTGTATAAAGTTATGGCACTAGATATTTTGTTCCACTGCAGCCTACGGTAGAAGAGAAGAAAAACAGGGAGTAGCGGTCAGCAAAAAGTCCACACATTTCGGACGGACGGACGGACGGACGGGCGGACAATGACAGTCTGAAAGAAATAAAAAGTTAGTTGCATGTCCTTTATACAATGCTACACTCAACCCCAGCATTTAGTGGCTGTTTGTGCTGCTTGCTTGCTTGCTTGCTTGCGTTCGCTGGCTGTGAACTCCAGCGTGAAGTCCTGCATGTCGGATGAAGACATCCTGTTGTCCAACATCAGTGTGATGTCATACAAGACCTGAGGTTTGCGTAAGTATCCTTTGTCCCATGTCTGGCTTATTGGTGTGCAGACTGGTGGTTCTTTGCCGTGCAGGCAGATACTCTCCGACTTCGGAAGAATCAGCCATCCTACTAAGTTAGCCAGGACCCCGAAGGGACCTGTTGCCCAGGACGCACGGCTAAGACGTGTTAGTAGGTCTTGGTCAGTATAAAACCTGGCCCTGGTGTCTTGGAAACGCCTGTGTCCCGTGGCTATTTGTGATTTACTAGACAATTTTAGTTCAGTAGTGTGCCTTTGGTTTCAGAACCACCGAGGCCTCACACCATCAAAATACACGCAAAACGACCTCTATCCAAGTGGACCGCGGCGGATTTTGAACCCTAGACACGGTATGTCGGTCACACGCAGTTTCACTACCGCCTTATTCATTACTAGAGAAAAAACTTGTTTCTTTTTTTTTTGGGTGCTCGCTCGCTTTGAACTCAAGCGTAGTACATACACACTACGTCTAGTGATGCTGGACTGAATTTTGCGTGCGGATTAGCTTCCCCTATTAACAGTGTCCCTTGCCATCAGGCGAACCCACTCCGACTTCAGAGGTAGTTGTAATTTACGTCCACAAGTCAAGAACGAGAGGCCAACATTTTAGTCCAACTGTCCGGTGCAGGGGTTGAACCCCTTACCTTGGCATCAGCACGCCGGATGTTTAATAACACGCATTCTTATCCATTCGGGCATACTGACCTCCAAATTGGTAATCTGGGTCTGTTTGAACGTAAAATAAAAGTAATGGTGATCTCAAAGAAGAAAGAAATAGCACAGTATAAAATCCAAGTTAATGGGAACATTCTTAAGCAGCTGAACCGGTACAACAATCTTAGAACATTCATAATATGGGATGGACGGTGCCTTGTAGAGATTAGAACAAGAATCGCTTTGGCAAAGATTGTCTTTTGCAAGATGGAACACATACCGACCAATAAACAGCTGTCAATTGCAATGAGAAAAAGAGTATTAACGTGCTATGTTGAACGTATGCATGTGAAACATTGACAAGAAGCAGATGAACTGGGAATGATCTAATGCCAGTGAAAATCAGATTTATGGGGTAAATGTAAAGAATACCTTGGACGAATAGAAAAACTATTGAGAAAGTCTTAAAAGAAACACACAAAAGTCATAAATTGATTAGGGAAAATAGACTTTGATAGTCAAAATTTTTTTTGGGACAGGTTAAGAGGTGGGATAAATTTGAAAATCAAGTGACAACTGGCAAACTTAATGGGAAAACTAGCAGGGAGGATGAAAAGAGATACATACCTGGATAGTTTGGTCATGTGGCATGACTGGGACAAAAACACAAACTAGATCCAAAATTTTGGTGGTCGTATCAGATGGCGAACCATGAACGTATCGACATGACTCATGATGATGATGGTGCGTAAACATGATGGCACGAATGAGACAGGGGGAGAGAGTCGAGAAATTGATAAGAACATAGAAAAACAGATAAAAGGGGACACAGTGAGGCAGAGACAGAAACCACATACACACACGAACATAGAACGAGAGAGAGCGAGCGAGAGAGAGAGAGAGAGAGAGGGGGAGGTGATAAGAAGACAGAAAAACAGTTAAAGGGGGACACAGTGAGGCAGAGACAGAAACCACATACACACACGAACATAGAACGAGAGAGAGAGAGAGAGAGAGAGAGAGAGAGAGAGAGTGATAAGAAGACAGAAAAACAGTTAAAGGGGGACACAGTGAGGCAGAGACAGAAACCACATACACACACGAACATAGAACGAGAGAGAGCGAGAGAGAGAGAGAGAGAGAGAGAGAGAGAGAGAGAGTGATAAGAAGACAGAAAAACAGTTAAAGGGGGACACAGTGAGGCAGAGACAGAAACCACATACACACACGAACATAGAACGAGAGAGAGCGAGAGAGAGAGAGAGAGAGAGAGAGAGAGAGAGAGAGAGAGAGAGAAACCACATACACACACGAACATAGAACGAGAGAGAGCGAGAGAGAGAGAGAGAGAGAGAGAGAGAGAGAGTGATAAGAAGACAGAAAAACAGTTAAAGGGGGACACAGTGAGGCAGAGACAGAAACCACATACACACACGAACATAGAACGAGAGAGAGCGAGAGAGAGAGAGAGAGAGAGAGAGAGAGAGAGAGAGAGAGAGAGAGAGAGAGAAACCACATACACACACGAACATAGAACGAGAGAGAGCGAGAGAGAGAGAGAGAGACAGAAACCACATACACACACGAACATAGAACGAGAGAGAGAGAGAGAGAGAGAGAGAAACCACATACACACACGAACATAGAACGAGAGAGAGAGAGAGAGAGAGAGAGAGAGAGAGAGAGAGAGAGAGAGAGAAACCACATACACACACGAACATAGAACGAGAGAGAGAGAGAGAGAGAGAGAGAGAGAAACCACATACACACACGAACATAGAACGAGAGAGAGAGAGAGAGAGAGAGAGAGAGAGAGAGAGAGAGAGAAACCACATACACACCACGAAACATAGAACGATGAGAGAGAGAGAGAGAAACAGAGAGAGAGCAGAGAGAGAGAGGAGAGGAGAGAGAGAGAAACCACATACACACACGAACAGAGAACGAGAGAGAGAGAGAGATAGAGAGAGAGAGTGAGAGAGTGATAAGAAGACAGAAAAACAGTTAAAGGGGGACACAGTGAGGCAGAGACAGAAACCACATACACACACGTACATAGAACGAGAGAGAGAGAGGGGGGGGGGGGGGAGTGATAAGAAGATAGAAAAACAGATAAAGGGGGGCATAGTGAGGCAGAGACAGAAACCACATACACACACGAACACAGATCGAGAGAGAGAGAGAGAGAGAGAGAGAGAGAGAGAGAGAGAGAGAGACAGACAGACAGAGACAGAGACAGAGACAGAGACAGAGACAGAGAGAGAGGGGGGGGAGAAAGTTATAAGAAGACAGAAAAACAGATAAAGAGAGACAGAGCGAGAGAGAGAAAGGAGAACGAGGTAAGGAGAGAAAAAGACATATGATGAAAGACACACAGAGGAACGAGAGAGAGAGAGAAAGAGAGACAGCGAAAGAGAGAGAGAGAGAGAGAGAGAGAGAGAGAGAGAGAGAGAGAGATGAAACAAACGAAAAGAAAGAACCAGGGGCGTGACAAGCGGCATAATTCGATTGAGTAACCGATGAAAACGGCAATTAACCGTCGAGTTAGATGAGGGGAAATACTCAATCACACGGCACGTTTGTCATCCCAGTCTCCGGTCACCCACAATAGCAGGTTGTCGTGCCCGAGGGGCGATCCAGAAAAATGATTGCTAATTTGAGGGCGAGGCCTGGAAACAAAGGTCCGAACCCCAGTAACAATTCGTCTAGTTGGAAACCGTGAGCTCGACAATTTTGCGGACATGAGAAAGATAAAGCGGGTGTCGTCCTGGCTTTGTTGGTGCCAAGGGACCTGGTGTTGTCCACAGTGCATGGTGTCCGGGGCAGAGGGTACAGATCGGAAAGTCAGAGTTGAAACGTTTTTCATCGAACGTCAATGCTGTCCACCGGCTTTACAAGATGGTAAAAGGTGCGCCGGAGAGGCATTGTGCATGGGCTATCAGCTTGTTTGTTGCCTGTAGATAGGACTCAACGAAGCGTGACATATTGCAGCCTCTCCTGGGGCCTCTGTACGCGTGTGATGCAGTGTGGCTTTCATTGTCTGCACTGCCGCCGACCTGACTTCTATCATTTGGAGACGTTACATGTTTAATGACAGTGAACAAACGTACGTCAGCAAAACAAGTATTTACAACAATGAAAACAGGACAGGTTTGAACAGGAGGATGTCAGCAAAACTGGAAGCCCCTTCACTCGAGTATTAGTAGCAACAATGGCCACCAAACTTAGCCAGTTGGCGCTGCTCTTCAGAAGTATTTACAGCAACCAATATTCAAACTGCGACTTTATTACTTCTGTCACGTACTGTCGGTTCGGATGTTTTTTAAAATTAGAATGTTGACATAAACAGTCAATTGTATGTTCTTTTAGAGAACGTCGCAATCAACCCCAGCATTTACTGGCTGTTACTGATTCTCTCAGCAATTTTACGTTCAGTAGCCAGCTCCGTAGCGAAGGTGTTACGGGCGCAGTTCTTAATCCCGCATACCCGCGTTCGAAACACAGTTGCTGGCGATTTTGCAGCAGACCACCTTGCGTTGGTTTTTTATGAAATGGTATGGGTGCCGGTCGTTCAGAAAGCAATGGCAAACTACTGAACGTAAACATGCCCAGGAATCACGAACAGCCAAAAAATGCTCGGGTTGACTGCTGCGACCTGTAAAGGATATGCAACTAACTTTTTAAGTCTGACAAAACACAGCACTCGTATTGGAGTTGGTGCTGAGTTGGAGGGGCAACGAAGAAAGGACACTCCTCCTTATATGTCATGGACTACAATATGTTAAGAGGTAACATGTACCATCCTAACAGCAATATCTGCTATGGGACTAGTGTTGATCTTTGATGGAAGAGATCATACAACTTATAAGGGTACAGAAACCTGATAAAGGGACCTCTTCATATTTAAAGAATTGGAAATTATTGACGGTACGCGAGACAGGAGGTTGTTGACTTACATGACAGACAAGGCCACGTTGTACTAAAACAAATATCACATCCGACATTTGATATACGGAAGTGAATCATGGATAAAAAGCAGATCAGTGAGATTGTATGATTACATAAAATATATGCTTTTGTAGAAGAATGCAGAGAACAACCCTGGCATGCATATATTTTAAAGTAATGAACACGTCCTGAAAAAATCAGCTCACGAAGATAACTTTTTACCAGAACATACTCTACATTCTTTGTAAAATTCATTGCAAGAAGTAAACTTGAATACAATGTGGCAAGAGAAAGGTTCGATGGACAAAGCGACAAAGGAAAGAATACAATGTGGCAAGAGAAAGGTTCGATGGCCAAAGCGACAAAGGAAAACATAGAGAACTGATTCTACACAGCTTGACATCGTCTTAACGAGGAACATTGGTATCGGAAATAACACGCTAACCGAGACAGGAGGCTGTATATATGCACGACGACCAAAGTCATACAGTACGGAGCATAAGAAGAGAGAAATCATAAGTCTACGGACATACATCATGTTCATCAATGGACTTTATGAAGAGAAACGGAAGGATGTTAACAAATATAATATTGAGGGTGTTAAAAAATAAAATGTTCATCAATGCGCTGTAAGAAGAGAAACAGAAGGTTTTCGTCACACAAGGATAACTTCACACATGACATCAAAAGTTTATAAGAGAAAAATATGTTGACAAACAAGATTCCTCGTCGGACAGTATTTCCCATTATATGAAGGAAATGCTTTTTTGTTGCAATGTTGCATGTCCTTTGCAGGGCGTTGATATCAATCCCAGTTTGACTTTCTGGGCAAGTTTACGTTCCGTAATGTGCCACAGCTTTCTGGACAAGAAGTAACAGTTCAAATACAACTGAATGGTGTGTTGAATTAGGAATTTAAGAACCACAGGCAGGCGGGCAGGCATAAACACAGACAGGAAAGGTACAGATGCAGGCACACGGACAGAGCAGGCAGGGAGGCAGACAGCCAGCCAGGCAGGCAGGCAGGCAGGCAGGCAGACAGACAGACAGAGAGGCGGGACAGGCAGGCTAGGGCAGGCAGGCAGGCCTGACAGAGAAAAATAGACAGGCGGCTGGGAGACAGAGAGGCGGGCAGGCAGGCAGGCAGGCAGGCAGGCCTGACAGAGAAATAGACAGGCAGGCTGGTGGACGCGAGGACAAAGAATACAGAACGACAGTAATCAACAATTTTGTTAATCAACCTATATGAAATGTTAAACAGATCTGATCGGATGCACACACTTTCTGAACTCAAGTAACAAGATCAACAAAGGGAGATGGAACAATAATTTTAACGCAAATACACCAAGCAGTCGGATGTGGGTGGACATCAATAGCAATGTCAATACTGGTGGAAACTGACACTTTAAGTGAACAGCCTCGCAGGAGGTGAAAAACGAGGAGGTGGTGGTGGGAAAGAAGAAGAAGAAGAAGAAGAAGAAGAAGAAGAAGAAGAAGAAGAAGAAGAAGAAGAGAAGAAGAAGAAGAAGAAGAAGAAGAGAAGAAGAAGAAGAAGAAGAAGAAGAAGAAGAAGAAGAAGAAGAACAACAACAACAACAACAACAACAACAACAACAACAACAAGGAGAAAGAGAAGAGAAGGCGAAAAGCTAGTAGTGCTGCGCTAAAGCTACTGCTGTGGCTAATGCTGCTACATCTACAATAACAACTACTACTGTTACAGCTACAACTACTACTATTGCTATTTTTTTCCGCATATCCTTTACAGGACATCGCTATCAACATCAGCATCTTTCAGCTGATTGTTGATTTCTTGGCAAGATTACGCTCAGTAGTTTGCCATTGCTTTCTGAGCGAACGGCTCACATACCCCGTAAGTTACCGACGCGGAGAGAACCGCTACCAATTCTCGCACACGTCACGTTACTCGCGAGAGTATACGGGATTACGGAGAAAGTCGTATAACTCCTAGACCAGGGAGACCGGGACTACTGCTATTACTACTAATATTACTACTGATGCTACTGCTACTACAGTTACTACTATAGTTACTATTACTACAACTACTACTACATAAACAACTACTACTAATACTACTACAACTTCAATAACTACTACTACAAGAA
The DNA here is from genome assembly GCA_014155875.1 of Cepaea nemoralis. Taxonomy (NCBI): domain Eukaryota; kingdom Metazoa; phylum Mollusca; class Gastropoda; order Stylommatophora; family Helicidae; genus Cepaea; species Cepaea nemoralis. The sequence goes on along the minus strand of JACEFZ010016839.1, from coordinate 28,707 downwards.
CTACAACTAATACTCGTATTACTAATACTACTTCTACTACTACTGCAACTAATACTACTATTAATATCAATACTACTAATACAGCTACTACAACAACTACTACTAATACTACTACTACACCACAGGACTCATTTGGTATATGGATGTATGATATAAGCCCCATAATTTTAGACCAATCGGTACACAATGAATGATGTGCCTTTTCTTCCCATGAATAAAATTTGGTGGAACTGCGGCAAAGCTGTGAAAATGTAAACAATATAAAATGACACAAAGTAGTGCAGCTTTACATAACAGATTTACGACAAATACAGATGAAGTCGTAAATCTGTTATGGTAAAGCTGCACTACTTTTCTTCCCATGAAATGTTCTGGCTGCGAGAAGCTGGCAAACTAGGCCAGTGAAAACAAGATCTCTGCCTCAAATGGGATTCGAACAGATGACACTGGACCGGCAGGTGAACCAACAAGCTAGATTGCTATTGAGGTTCATACTATTACTACTCATCATTATCATCAAGTGCTTTGACAGCTGGCGTAGGCGCTCATATTTCTCCACAGATTTCCGTCTTTGGTGTTCTGGATCAACTCTGCTGATGATATTCCCCCATGCCACTGTCTCAATCCACTCAGCATCATTTCTCTTGGTCTGCCTCTGCCTCTCTTTCCCTCAATCTTTCCAGTTGTCACGATGTACTCCAATGTCTCTCTTCTCATTACATGACCAAAGAATGGTGTTTGTCTCTGTCTTATTCTTGAATATAATATTCTAGCTTCATTAGCCTGTTTCAGGCAGTCGTTGGCAGTCCAAGGAATCCGCAACATTTGTCTCAGGAACCACATCTCTGTTGCCTCAAAGTTCTTCCTAACTTGTTCATATACATTCCAAGGTTCACTGCCGTACAGCAAAACTGGTTCTATCTAGCATTTCAGCACTCTCTTTCTTACATTCTTCTTCTTCGTTCATCCGGAGTTTTTTTCCGGACGTGATTGCGTTGTGCCTGTTTACAGCAGAGCTGCGTTCTTGCGCCGTTAGGCCGACACATCCGACTTCTGCGGGCATTTGTTGACCGGGTTAACCTTCCCGGTTTCTTACATTCAATGATAGTGACTTATTGCATAAGATACCTTTAATTTTCTTACATGCAGCTTTTGCTTGCCCTATTCTGTTCTTAATCTCTGTCGTGCATCTTCCATCTGATGTTGTAAATGCTCCTAGGTATTTAAAATTATCCACTTGGTTACGAATATTCTCTTCTATTTACATTTCGCTACTACTACTACTAAACTGCTGATGTTGCTACTGCTGCTGCTGCTACTATTACTGTTGCTGCTACTACTACTACTACTACTACTACTACTACTACTACTACTACTACTACTACTACTACTACTACTACTACTACTACTACTACGACTAACTACTACTACTACTACTACTACTACTACTAATACTACTACTACTATTACTACTACTACCTACTACTACTATTATTATTATTGCTACAACTACTACAACTACTACTTTCTTTTTTTTTTGCTACCTATAAATTTCTAAACACCAGCATTTACCTGCTTTTTGTACTACAAGATTACCTCAGTACTCTTGCTATTTAGGACCCTCACTACCCCAAGTTACCCACGCGGCAACCCCTTTAATTATGTGGCAAAAACAGTGGAAAGAAAACAACCGAGGAAAATAACCACTCTACTACTACACTACTACAAACTACTACACCAACAATACCATTTCACTACTACAAACTAATACTATACTCTACTCTCTACAACCACTAATGTGAATCTACCCGTTCCAACGGCTATTTATCTTCACTGAAACAAAACACCACCCCTACCCAGACTACAATCCGACACTAACTATACCACCGCCACCCCACACCCCGGCCCTCATAACCACTGCTCGGGCCAAGTAAATATACTACCTTACCACTACTATCCTTGAGGTTGGCTACAATCTGGAAGATAAATGTCAAAAAGTGGGCAGAAAACGCGAAATGCCATTGGTTTTAGGCACTGGACAAGAGCCCCCAATCTATTTAAAGGGGGAAAATAATTTTGGTTTCCCGGAAACCCCGGGCCAACCCATTTTCTTTAAAAAAACCAATCAAAAACCCCCCCCCCAAAGCCGGTATTTTTACCCAAAAGGGAATTTTTTTTTGGGGGGAAAAGGGGTAAAAAGGGGGGAAAAACCCCGCCCCCAAAAATTTTAAAAGAATGGGGGCGGAAAGATTGTGTGTCACTAGAAGCCACCTTTAAAATAACGCAGTTTGCTACGTGGCTGATGGGTTGGCGGTGTCCGCCCCTGGTGCAAAAGGTACCCGGTTCGATCACCGCATAGGACAGGAAATGTTTCCAAGAACCATTGGTGTCTAATGATATCACACGGCCCCCTGATCACGTGGGTAGTGAGATGGAATACCTACCCTGCCCAGATAAGAACGTAAAACGGGAGGTCCCGTTGTATAAGTTAAATATCCCGCGGTAGTTGGACATGGCAAAGAGTAGACCGTCATGACGTCACCCTGGCAAAATTTGATAGGTCAGGCAGACTGACTTTTCCTACCACATGTGTCCAGTGTAGCGGCATGACAATCTACTCTTTGCCATGTCCTACCACATGTGTCCAGTCTAGTGACATGACAATCTACTCTTTGCCATGTCCTACCACATGTGTCCAGTCTAGTGACATGACAATCTACTCTTTGCCATGTCCAACCACCGTAGGATTTTAATTTACACAACTTTCACACGGGAGCTCCTGTTTTTCGCTCATCCACAAGTAGTTAGAGCTCGTGACCTGGGGAGGAATCTGTCGAGGAAGCAACTCTTACACATGCATGCTGAAGTCGAACAGCAGGTGTATAACTAGATGTGAAACCTCCTCTCGAAAGAAGAACAAAGAAGAGGACGAACCTGTTCTTACTTGGAATCTTGTTGCTCACCACAAAGGATCAATGTCATTGTACACGGGTTGCCCCATAAAGGTATCATTCTCCTCTCAAGATGAGACAAGCCAATCTTAATACAGTGCGTCTGTCTGACACCCTAAATAGTTCCAGTAGCAGGTTCCTTGCGGCTCACCTGAAAGACTCCTATTCAGCTGCCTCTTGCATTTTTATATGCGGGAGAACAAATGTGAACAGACTATAGTTCTAGTAGCAGGTTCCTCACGGCTCGCCAGACAGACACCTGTTCAGCTGCCCCCTGCATTGTTATACCCAAGGCATTATACCCAATGTCCTGTGTCCCCCTTCGTCCTAGTTGGCCCTGCCTCTTCTCTTTCAGGAACCATGATTTACATTACAGTACTTTTTAAACCCCAGTGACGATCAGGTGTGTCAGTGGCCAAGCCGTGGTGATGATTATGAGCCCCTTTACTTCCTGGTTCAAATCTTGTAGACAGCCACTAGTTTTCCCCCTCTGGATCCACGGTACTCTAAGGATTATTTCTATAGTATTTAAGTTTAATATCCCCGATTTTTATCTTTAGTGATAGCAGAATGATCCATGACTCACATCCTATGCTACCACAGGAGCGATGCATGTTCTCCACAATTTTACATTAAAGTGTCTGTTCATGTTGTACCATCATTATCAATATCATTTGCCTTATTGGTAAGCATGGGCGATCATGTTTTGCCATCTTACACGATCACCAGAGTCATGGATCAGCTCTGTGTTCTTGTCTCGACAATGCCGTGTGGTCAAGCCATCCAGATATTTACTTCTCTGCCTTTCCATTATTCTTTTCTCTTCAATCTTGCCAGTAGTTCCCAAGTTCTCTAGTTTATTGCGTCTCATAGCGTGCCCACAGAACGTGACTCTACGTCTAATTTCTTTAATCAGTTTGCAGTTGTCATTTGATATTTTGGCTTTTCTGTCCGTCCATGGTATTATTTGCACTTTTTTTCAGAAACCACATTTTCACTGCCATTATATGTTTCTCAGCTTGCCTGCTCATTGTCCACGTTTCACATCCATACAAAAGTACAGGTTATATGCAGCACTTCAACACTCTTTGTCTGGTTGCAATGATATCATTTTATTGGTCAGTATGTTCCCCATTTTGCAAAAGGCTACCTTTGCCATGGCGATTCTTGTACTATTCTCTCCAATGCACCTCCCATCAGATGTTATGACTGTTCCGAGATAGCTGTTCCGATTCACTTGTTTAAGAATATTCCCATGTATCCTTAAATTACATTGTGGTATTTTTTTCTTCTTAGAGAAACCATAATCTGTCTTCTTACAATGTAATTCTAGCCCCAGTTGTTCAATGTGTGCAAGTGGTACCATATCCTCTTAATACAGTTTAAGCTCTGTGGTGCTAGGGCCCGTCTCCTACTGGCCTCTCTTTATTAGTCTCCATCGTTAATTATAGCGCTAGAATATTCAAAGTCTGTGACATTTTCAATGTCCTTATCGTTGATTGCAATGTTGGTTGACTTGCAGTGTTTTCTGTGGACATTATTTCAAATTCAGAGAAAGATTAGATTTTCACTGTGTCTTTTGACAGATATAATTAACTTGTCCCAATCCCTTGGCACTGTGTACTGGGACTATTTCATCTGCACATCCCAGTTTGGAACTCACCAATTATGAATGGATCAACATGGTCACAGAATCAAGGCCAGAAATATGCATACTGCTAATCCTAAACTGTGGTCCTGTATACTCTCTAATGTCATTGTCTGATTGTTTATATTGAAAGAGTGGAAGATAACTAAGAGTATAGTACTCAGGAACTCGGGTTGTAACAGAGATCCTATCTCTTTTTGATCCCGTTACACACAAATACCCTCTTAAATGAGTCACGGGTCTAACGTCTCGCGTTACTCATTAGCTGTCAAGTGAATACACTCACAATAACTGATTAGAGATATTAGACGTAGACAGTCAACCTTTTTTGGGCAAGTTATGAGAAGAAATGACTTGAAGAACTTGGTGACAACTGGCAAGATCGAGGGGAAGAGACAAATAGGAAGACCGAGAAGTAAATACCTGGATGGCTTGGCCACGTGGCATGGTATAGACAGGAACGCGAAGCTGATCCACGACTCTAGTGATCGAGTGAGATGGCAAAACATGACCGCCCATGCTTATCGACATGGCACATGATGGATGGTCTCATTAATACACGTACAATAACTTATAGCACCCCGTCACACTATTAACAGCTTTCTTGTGAATGTGCTTACAATAACGTATAGCACTTCGTCACATTATTAATATTTTTTGTTTTAAATACACGCACAATAACGCATAGTGCTCCGCCACATTACTCACAAGCTTTCTTGTGAAAATGCTTACAATAAAATATAGCATATATATATATATATATATATATATATATATATATATATATATATATATATATATATATATATATATATATATATATATATATATATATATATATATATATATTACATTAGTAGCCGCCTTGTAAATACACTTATAGCATCCATCAAATTATTCACTAATTTTCTCAAGACTACACTCACAATAACTTACAATGCTCCCCCAAGTTATTCGCTAACTTTCTCGCGAATAACTGACAATAACTTCTAGCTCTCCGTCATCTTTGAACACCTCTCTTCTTGATGCAGCGTTTTCTCCGAGATTAATTAACCACACTTTCAAAAATATTCAAAGAAACGTTAAATGTGATTTACACTGATTGACAAACACAATCATCACCACCAACGTGGGCCACGCAAAGTAGCATTGGCATGCATGTCTCTCCACAGATGTGGGGCCACGCAAAGTAGCATTGGCATGCATGTCTCTCCACAGATGTGGGGCCACGCAAAGTAGCATTGACATGCATGTCTCTCCACAGATGTGGGGCCACGCAAAGTAGCATTGGCATGCATGTCTCTCCACAGATGTGGGGCCACGCAAAGTAGCATTGACATGCATGTCTCTCCACAGATGTGGGGCCACGCAAAGTAGCATTGACATGCATGTCTCTCCACAGATGTGGGGCCACGCAAAGTAGCATTGACATGCATGTCTCTCCACAGATGTGGGGCCACGCAAAGTAGCATTGACATGCATGTCTCTCCACAGATGTCCGTACTTGGTGTTCTCGAACAACTCCACCCATGACATTCCTCCATGTCATCGATCCAGATCATCAAGTATCATTTCTCTCGGTCTACCCTGTCTCTTTGGACTCTGGTT
>JACEFZ010016839.1:0-20000 GCA_014155875.1 Cepaea nemoralis | reverse complement strand
TCCTTTACAGGGCGTCGCAGTCAACACCGGCATTTTTGCTGTTGTGATCTCTTGGCAAGTTTACACTCAATAGTTTGCAATGGCAAACTACTGGATTTAAAAAAAGTGCCTAGTACATCATACTTTGCGATGACCATGGGGACAACGAGTGCTCCACATTGGAACAGTATCATTGACTTAATGTGTTTATTTCAGCCAAAGAATGATTCATCTATTCACTTCATGTCAATAAATGCTGGGGTTTATTGCAACGCCATCTACAGGACATGCAACTAACTTTGTTTAAACATAGTTGGGACCTATCTTAAACGTCAATAAAGCAATGGATACAACCAGCGGAAGGGCTCATTAATCAGGTCACACAGTAAGTAGCTAAGACGACATGCCAGCTCGGCATGTACCTGACGTTTAACGGCCAGGTATCGTGGAATACGCTTGCTGCACGTTGAATACAACAGCCGATACAAAACGCTTCTTGTTGCCGTCGAATCAAAGCCAACAAAAACACCAGCAGCTGTTTGTCAATGTTTTCCCGGCGGTGTCTGCTTGTTTTTTTGTGTATGCAAGGGTTGAGAAATAATTACGCCAGAAGCGTTTGGGAACCTGCAGCATCCTTTGCTTGGCTCTCAAATGTTGGAGCACCACCTTACGTAATTCTATTCGGTAATTCTAATGACCCGACTTGAACAGCGCGTTCCTTGCTCAATCGTAACGTTTTGTTCTATATTTTTGTCTCCGTTAGGACCCCGATAGAACAGCACAGAGCAATCAAAGCTCCCGAACAATACCGAAGCTGGAATGGCAGGCAATTTAATAGGCAGAGAGGGTACAACAAAATTCACGGTACCTCTTGGCCAAGTTCACACGTGGTACAACATGGCAAAGGTGTATTCGCTTGGCTTCAATTGAAACGATTTGCATCGCATATCGAAGATGTTTTTTGTCTCTCATTTAATAAGTTTCTTTTTGTTGCATATTTTTCCGCGTTTCACAACCTCCTGGTTGCCTACCACCCTGGCCACCAAGAAGACGGAACGCGCTTTCAAAAAGATCAAGAGCCTTTGTCTGAGGACTCCTACTTGAAAATGTCGGCGATCAACTGTGACGGGCCGTGACAATGGTGAGTACAATGGCGCGCGTGTGCGCCCAAGGCCCAACCAGGCAATAGGTGCCCATAAAACATTATTTACTCTTAGAAGGTATCAAAAATCCCCGCCACTCCTACCGACTGCATTCGGCCGCCATTACAGCGTAACCGTTGGGAAAATTAGCGTGAAATCTCCATAAGCTCTATGAATGGCGTCCGGATAAAACAAACATCTGTGAGGCCTTTTGTTCCATACACGCGCAAACAGTTTTGTTTTTTATTGCTTCTGCTTTTAATTTCTGCATGAAACCTGTTCAGTCCTTAGGAGATGCTGTTTGTTTCCCTCCTTCCAGCCCCTTATCCAAATCCGTTACAACATGTGACAACGCAGAATAATCACTGCCTTTTCCAACCAGACTCCTTAGACATTTGCTTTCAAAAACTTGCACAAGGAAAAGCCACCTTTTTGCTGCCTTTTAGTAATGAACGATTACGGCACGGGTTTTATTCTGAAAAGTCAAAACGGTTCCGCAGTGCTGCACGTGGCCTTCCATAGAAGGGGCAAATAACGGATTATAGATCGCCAAAGAGTATGTTGGTGGTATAAACTGCTCGTGTTGGAAGTGGGCCGGGCGCTGTAAATGATGCTGAAATAAAAGCTGCATGGGAAAAAGAAAAAAAAAACAGCCAGAGTATGGCAACAATTCAATGTATCACATATAGCCGCGAGAGGTGGCTAAAAGCGGTGGGGCGAACATTCGAAAAATGCCGCCTCTGTATACAAACAGATGAAGAGAACAGGCACAGTGCGAGCAAGCGGAGGAACGTACACACACGTGCACTTTGTAGACTTTACGCTACAAGCCAGAATGACCATGGGGATCTATATCAAACAGGAGTTGTGTTCTTAGAAAACGGGAGCAAAAGATAGGCATTTGTCAGAGAGCGGGACGCCGGGTGCTCGCCCACCTGCAGGGCTCTCAAGCAGGTTTAGTGAAAGCTGCAAGCTGTGAGACTACCTGCTGTACCAGCCACAAAGAAGAAGAGGTTTCGTCGAAACAAAGGGTGCACTTCAGTGGCGGTATCATCGATTGTCTCCAGAAGAAACCAGTGCACATGTATTCTAGACATTTAACCCATAACCAATCAAACACAGATGTATTCTACGTCTTTTTTTTTTTAAATAAAGAGAGCGGGAGGAGACGAAATCACTGTATTGGAAGGGAGCAGGCAAGTAAGTGAGACATTTCAAATATTCCAAGATGGCCACGAAATCGGTGGAAGATTCGTGTACGCATAACAGTTTGTGAGAGACGGACAGATATATGGGCATTAGTTGTCATTCCAAAGACGAAGACAATGCTGACAACATATACACTAATGGTTAAGAAAATATTACGCTTAAGGCCGTTTAGGACTCTCTTCTACACCTTCAGATGTTTGGGTATATGTCCTTGCCCCATATTTTCATAGATCAACTAGCACTCGCTGTGTGATCATCATCATCATCTTCCACTTTTGCCGTCAAGCGTCGTGGGGAGGAATAGTTGGCGCTCCAGCGCTCGATGAGTGGCACTGGATAGTGTCACTCCGTGCGATTGTGCAATGTCTTTGATGTAGTAATCCATTTTCTTTTGGGCGTCCTCTCTCTCTCGTAACAGGTCTTCTTTGATATAGCGCCAGATGATGGTGTTGCATTCTAACGAGATGGCCAAACCATTTGATCTTCTGTCTTTCAATATATGTGGCACAAGGTGTTGACACCACTGTCTATCTTAAAACAACATCATCATCATGTGTCATGCCGGTAAGCGGGGACGGTCATGTTTTGCCATTGTACACGATCACCAGAGTGGTAGATCACTTGTGTTTTCTTGTCCCGACCATGCCATGTCGTCAAGCCATCTAGATATTTACTTCTCAGCCTTCCCCTTGTTCTGTCCCCCTAAATCTTTCCAGTGGTCACCAAGTTCTTTAGTTTATTTCTTCTCATGTGCTCAAAAAATGTGACTGTTTAGTCTAATTTCTCTCATCAATTTGCGGTTTTCATTTGCCTCTTTTAGAATTTGCTCGTTGGTTTTTCTGTCTGGCCATGGTATTCTTTGCATTTCCCTCAGAAACCACATTTCCAATGCCATTAGATTTTTTTCACCGTGTCTGTTCATCGTCCACGTTTCACATCTATACATAAGTACAGGTTCTATATAGCACTTCATAACACCACTTCTTATTCGGTCTCGGGCAGTTAAGTTGGCAGCTCTCCTCAAGCATCCTATCTCACGTGATTTCACGTAAATGTCATTCGAATAATGTCAAAGTGTGACACTGGTAGCATAGGGTTGGTGTGAATATGTCATTAAGTATCTGTCGTTTTGCAGACATGGGTACATATGGATGTTTCAGTATAGGTTATAGTAGATGTTTCTTGTACGAGATAGATTTCTATTACGAGTTGATATTTCTTTTTCTTTTTCTTTTACCCTTTACGAAGGTCTGGTCCTTCCTGTTTTGGAGTATGCGATGGCGATCTTGACTCTCAGCCATAAGCAAATAGAAAGGATGGAAAGGATACAGAACGAAGCCATGCGCGTTATTCTTGGATGTACAAGAGATACAGCATGCAGGGCGATGAGCTACCTTCTTGATTTTCCAACCATGAGGGACAGAATACACATTTGCCAAGCACATGCCTATCTCAGAGTCAACGCAAACACACAACATCCACTGCATAGCGAGATTAAGAAGGTAAAGGGCAGCAGGTTAAAAAGAGGAAAGTCGTGGATGAGTCAAGCCGAAGACATTCTTCAGCAGGTGTGTTCACTTGAGGACTTAGAACGTGGTGAGGAGTGGGAACAAGTGCCAACCGAGTTCTGTACATCCTTTTCAGTGTGCATCCAACTAGACAGAAAATGCAGACAAGAAAATCCAGCTGTGAGGAAGTACAAGCTCTGATCTTCGATAATTCTTTAGAGGAGGATGCTGTAATTTACACGGATGGGTCGGTCGTCCGATGAGTAAGAAGTTCATGGGCCTTTACGGCTCAGGCCGGAGGGAAAATTGTGAAGGAAGAGTCTGGCGCTTTTGCTTTGACCACAAGCAGCCTGACTATGGAAGACATGGCAGTATGTAAAGTAATAACATGGCTCGAGACACAGATATTCAATCGGGCTTGTGTCCTTAGTGACTCAATGAGTATGCTCAGGAAGATAGAGATGGGGTGGGTCTGAAGCGAGTGGCTGCTGTCTCTGGAGCGATCTGGCAAATATTAGTTTCATCTTCGTGCCAGGGCATGCGGGTGTACAAGGGAATGAGCGGGCTGACAGGCTTGAAGGTAGGGATACTGTGGAAGACGGACGAGCCATGGACCAGGCAGACATTCAGACGAGAAGTTAGTCGTTTACGAGAACCAAGCGATGACTGGGAATCTGCAACCATGGTCAGGCTGCGAGAACAGCAAGTCAAAAGAGATGTGGCCAAACAAGAACACTACGCAGGAAGCCAAAGAAGAGTAATAAACCAACACAGAACTGGTGTCCGTGAGCCGCTACACGCTGCGGGATTTGTTGAGGAGGGGAACCGAGCACTTATGGACTGAATGGTTCGATGTGCAATGAGGATGATTTGTCGACTGACTGACTGACTGACTGACTGACTGACTGACTGACTGACTGACTGACTTACTGACTGACTGACTAACTAACTAACTAACCTATTAACTAACTAACTAACTAACTGACTGACTGACTGACTAACTAACTAAATTATAGTAGATATATAAGTAGCCGCTACACGCTGCGGAATTTACTGAGGAGGGGATCCGAGCACTTATGGACTGAATGGTTCGATGTGCAATGAGGATGATCTGTCGACTAACTAACTAACTAACTAACTAACAGATATATAAGCGCACTAGATCTTGACATCTTATTTCGATTTCTCTGTCTTCTCCGCTATCTTTTGTGATCATACTTCCAAGCTATATGTCACTTCTTTAACTTGTTTCAGAGATGTGCTATTTATCAGTATACTTAGTGAAGCAGGATATCTGCTAGCTTGCTGTACTCCAGTGTTGGCTGTCCTTCAACAAACTAACTCAAACTCGCTGTGTAATGTTGTAAATATCACTTCAATGTTGGATGTTAGTTAGTTAGTTAGTTAGTTAGTCTATCCTCTTGAGCCTAATTTGAAGCATAGGGCAGAAGTCATGGCTCTCCATGTCTGGCGGTTCGCTGCTACCTGTTGTAGATCTTGGATGTTCACTTCTCCGTTGAATGAGCCTTCTATGATGATGGTTCTACACAGGGTCTCTCTTGGTCTTCCCCGTTTTCTTTTCCCTACTTCAACAAATTAAATCAAACACACTCGCTGTGTAATGTAGAAAATACAAGTTCAGTGCTTGCTGTACTTCAACAAACTATATTAAACTCGCTGTGTAATATGGTAAACATCACTTCAGTGTTGGCTGTACTTCAACAAACTAAATCAAACACACTCGCTGTGTAATGTGGTAAATATCACTTCAGTTTTGGCTGTACTTCAACAAACTAAATCAAACAAACTCGATGTGTAATGTGGTAAATATCACTTCAGTGTTGGCTGTACTTCAACAAACTACATCAAACACACTCACTGTGTAATGTGGTAATTATAACTTCAGCGTTGCCTGGACTTCAACAAATTACATCAAACAAACTCGCTGTGTAATGTGGTAAATATCACTTCAGCGTTGGCTGTACTTCAACAAACTAAATCAAACACACTCGCTATGTAATGTGGTAAATATCACTTCAGTGTTGGCTGTACTTCAACAAACTAAATCAAACACACTCGCTATGTAATGTGGTAAGTATCACTTCAGTGTTGGCTGTACTTCAACAAACTAAATCAAACATACTCGCTGTGTAATGTGGTAAGTATCACTTCAGTGTTGGCTGTACTTCAACAAACTAAATCAAACAAACTCGATGTGTAATGTGGTAAATATCACGTCAGTGTTGGCTGTACTTCAACAAACTAAATCAAACACACTCGCTGTGTAATGTGGTAAATATCACTTCAGCGTTGGCTGTACTTCAACAAACTAAATCAAACACACTCGCTGTGTAATGTGGTAAATATCACTTTAGCGTTGGCTGTACTTCAACAAACTAAATCAAACACACTCGCTGTGTAATATGGTAAATATCACTTCAGCGTTGGCTGTACTTCAATAAACTAAATCAAACACACTCGCTGTGTAATGTGGTAAATATCACTTTAGCGTTGGCTGTACTTCAACATACTAAATCAAACACACTCGCTGTGTAATGTGGTAAATATCACTTCAGCGTTGGCTGTACTTCAACAAACTAAATCAAACACACTCGCTGTGTAATGTGGTAAATATCACTTCTGTGGTGGCTGTACTTCAACAAACTAAATCAAACACACTCGCTGTGTAATGTGGTAAATATCATTTCAGCGTTGGCTGTACTTCAACAAACTAAATCAAACACACTCGATGTGTAATGTGGTAAATATCACTTCTGTGGTGGCTGTACTTCAACAAACTAAATCAAACACACTCGCTGTGTAATGTGGTAAATATCATTTCAGCGTTGGCTGTACTTCAACAAACTAAATCAAACAAACTCGATGTGTAATGTGGTAAATATCACTTCAGTTTTGGCTGTACTTCAACAAACTAAATCAAACACACTCGCTGTGTATGTGGTAAATATCACTTCAGCGTTGGCTGTACTTCAACAAACTAAATCAAACACACTCAATGTGTAATGTGGTAAATATCACTTCAGTTTTGGCTGTACTTCAACAAACTAAATCAAACACACTCGCTGAGTAATGTGGTAAATATCACTTCTGTGGTGGCTGTACTTCAACAAACTAAATCAAACACACTCGCTATGTAATGTGGTAAATATCACTTCAGTGTTGGCTGTACTTCAACAAACTAAATCAAACACACTCGCTGTGTAATGTGGTAAATATCACTTCAGCGTTGGCTGTACTTCAACAAACTAAATCAAACACACTCGCTGTGTAATGTGGTAAATATCACTTCAGCGTTGGCTGTACTGACTACTAAACAACACCTGTAATGGGAAAACACTATGCTGTACTTCAAAAACTAAATCAAACACACTCGCTGTGTAAAACACTGTGTGTAATTGAAATACTTCATTTGGCTGACTTCAACAAACTAAATCAAAACACACTCGATGTGTAATGTGGTAAATATCCACTTCAGTGTTGGCTGTACTTCAACAAACTAAATCAAACACACTCGCTGTGTAATGTGTAAATATCACTTCAGTGTTGGCTGTACTTCAACAAACTACATCAAACACACTCGCTGTGTAATGTGGTAATATCACTTCAGCGTTGGCTGTACTTCAACAAACTAAATCAAACACAACTCGCTGTGTAATGTGGTAAATATCACTTCAGTCGTTGGCTGTACTTCAACAAACTAAATCAAACACACTCGCTAGGTAATGTTGTAAATATCACTTCAGTGTTGGCTGTACTTCAACAACTAAATCAAACACACTCGCTGTTGTAATGTGGTAAGTATCACTTCAGGTTGGCTGTACTTCAACAAACTAAATCAAACCAACTCGATGTGTAATGTGGTAAATTATCACTTCAGTGTTGGCTGTACTTCAACAAACTAAATCAAATCACACTCGATGTGTAATGTGGTAAATATCACTTCAGTCGTTGGCTGTACTTCAACAAACTAAATCAAACAACTCGCTGTGTAATGTGGTAAATATCTTCAGCGTTAAACTAAAAAACATGTGATAATGTGAAATATCACTCTTCGCTGTATTCAACAAACTAATAAATGGCTTAATTGGTAAATATCACTTAAGCGTTGGCTGTACTTAAAAATAAATCAAACACACTCGCTGTATTGAAATAACTTAGCGTTGGCTACTTCAATAAATAGTAAACATCGCTTGTATGGTGGTAAACTTCACAGCGTTGGCTGTACTTCAATCTAAGTCAAACACACTTCGCGTTGAGTGGTAAATATCATTAGTTGGCTGTCTCAACAACTAAATCAAACACACTCCGTGTAAGTGGTAAATATCACTTACTTGGCTGTACTTCAACAAACTAAATCAAACACCTGCTTGTAATGTGGTAAATATCACTTCGTGGTGTACTTCAACAAACTAAATCAAACACACTCGCTTGTAATGTGGTAAATATCACTCAGTGTTGGCTGTACTTCAACAAACTAAATCAAAAAACTCGTGTGTAATGTGGTAAATATCACTTCAGTGTTGGCTCTGTACTTCAACAAACTAAATCAAACACACTCACCTGTGTACTGTGGTAAATATCACTCAGCGTTGGCTGTACTTCAACAAACTAAATCAAACACACTCGCTGTGTAATGTGGTAAATATCACTTTTGCGTTGGCTGTACTCAACATACTAAAACAAACACACTCGCTGTGTAATGTGGTAAATATCACTTCAGCGTTGGCTGTACTTCAACAAACTAAATCAACACACTCGCTGTGTAATGTGGTAAATATCACTTCTGTGGGGCTTACTTCAACAAACTAAATCAAACACACTCGCTGTGTAATGTGGTAAATATCATTTCAGCGTTGGCTGTTACTTCAACAAACTAAATCAAAACACACTCGATGTGTAATGTGGTAAATATCACTTCTGTGGTAGCTGTACTTTCAACAAACTAAATCAAACACACTCGCTGTGTAATGTGGTAAATATCATTTCAGCGTTGGCTGTACTTCAACAAACTAAATCAAACAAACTCGATGTGTAATGTGGTAAATATCACTTTCAGTTTTGGCTTGTACTTCAACAAACCTAAATCAAACACACCGCTGTGTATGTGGTAAATATCACTTCAGCGTTGGCTGTACTTCAACAAACTAAATCAAACACACTCAATGTTAATTGGTAAATATCACTTCAGTTTTGGCTGTACTTCAACAAACTAAATCAAACACACTCGCTGAGTAATGTGGTAAATATCACTTCTGTGGTGGCTGTACTTCAACAAACTAAATCAAACACACTCGCTATGTAATGTGGTAAATATCACTTCAGTGTTGGCTGTACTTCAACAAACTAAATCAAACACACTCGCTGTGTAATGTGGTAAATTATCACTTCAGTGTGGCTGTACTTCAACAAACTAAATCAAACAACTCGATTGTGTAATGTGGTAAATATCACTTCAGTGTTGGCTGTACTTCAACAAACTAAATCAAACACACTCACTGTGTAATGTGGTAAATATTACTTCTGTGGTGGCTGTACTTCAACAAACTAAATCAAACACACTCGCTGTGTAATGTGGTAAATATCACTTCAGCGTTGGCTGTACTTCAACAAACTAAATCAAACAAACTCAATGTGTAATGTGGTAAATATCACTTCAGTGTTGGCTGTACTTCAACAAACTAAATCAAACACACTCGCTGTGTAATGTGGTAAATATCACTTCAGTGTTGGCTGTACTTCAACAAACCAAATCAAACACACTCGCTGTGTAATGTGGTAAATATCACTTCAGTGGTGGCTGTACTTCAACAAACTAAATCAAACACAATCGCTGTGTAATGTGATAAATATCACTTCAGTGTTAGCTGTACTTCAACAAACTAAATAAAACAAACTCGCTGTGTAATGTGGTAAATATCACTTCACTGATGGTTGTACTTCAACAAACTAAATCAAACAAACTCGCTGTGTATGTGGTAAATATCATTTCAGTGTTGACTGTACTTTTTAAGTTGCATGTCCTTCACAGGACTTAGCAGTCAACCCCAGCATTTTCGCTGTGCGTGATTCCTGGACACATTTTACGTTCAGTAGTTTGCCATTGCTTTCTGAACAACAGGCTCTTATACCTTTTTCGAAAAAACCAGCACCGCCGTGTTTCGAACCCGGGTATATGGGCTCACAACAGGCGTTCGCAAGCCCTTAGCCACAGAGACCGGCTTGCTGTGTAATGTGGTAAATATCACTTCAGTGTTGGCTGTACTTCAACAAACTACATCAAACAAACTCGCTGTGTAATGTGGTAAATATCACTTCAGTGTTGGCTGTACTTCAACAAACTAAATCAAACACAAACACACTCGCTATGTAATGTGGTAAATATCACTTCAGTGTTGGCTGTACTTCAACAAACTAAATCAAACACACTCGCTATGTAATGTGGTAAATATCACTTCAGTGTTGGCTGTACTTCAACAAACTAAATCAAACATACTCGCTGTGTAATGTGGTAAGTATCACTTCAGTGTTGGCTGTACTTCAACAAACTAAATCAAACAAACTCGATGTGTAATGTGGTAAATATCACTTCAGTGTTGGCTGTACTTCAACAAACTAAATCAAACACACTCGCTGTGTAATGTGGTAAATATCACTTCAGCGTTGGCTGTACTTCAACAAACTAAATCAACACACTCGCTGTGTAATGTGGTAATATCACTTAGCGTGGCTGTACTTCAACAAACTAAATCAAACACACTCGCTGTGTAATGTGGTAAATATCACTTCAGCGTTGGCTGTACTTCAATAAACCAAATCAAACACACTCGCTGTGTAATGTGGTAATATCACTTTAGCGTTGGCTGTACTTCAACATACTACATCAACACACTCGCTGTGTAATGTGGTAAATATCACTTCAGCGTTGGCTGTACTTCAACAAACTAAATCAAACACACTCGCTGTGTAATGTGGTAAATATCACGTCTGTGGTGGCTGTACTTCAACAAACTAAATCAAACACACTCGCTATGTAATGTGGTAAATATCACTCAGTGTTGGCTGTACTTCAACAAACTAAATCAAACACACTCGCTGTGTATGTGGTAAATATCACTTCTGTGGTGGTTGTACTTCAAACAACTAAATCAAACACACTCGCTGTGTAATGTGGTAAATATCCTTCAGCGTTGGCTGTTACTCAACAAACTAAATCAAACAAACTCAATGTGTAATGTGGTAAATATCACTTCAGTGTGGCTGTACTTCAACCAAACTAAATCAAACACACTCGCTGTGTAATGTGGTAAATATCACTTCAGTGTTGCTGTACTTCAACAAACCAAATCAAACACACTCGCTGTGTAATGTGGTAAATATCACTTCAGTGGTGGCTGTACTTCAACAAACTAAATCAAACACAATCGCTGTGTAGTGTGATAAATATCACTTCAGTGTTAGCTGTACTTCAACAAACTAAATAAAACAAACTCGCTGTGTAATGTGGTAAATATCACTTCACTGATGGCTGTACTTCAACAAACTAAATCAAACAAACTCGCTGTGTATGTGGTAAATATCATTTCAGTGTTGACTGTACTTTTTAAGTTGCATGTCCTTCACAGGACTTAGAAGTCAACCCCAGCATTTTCGCTGTGCGTGATTCCTGGACACATTTTACGTTCAGTAGTTTGCCATTGCTTTCTGAACAACAGGCTCTTATACCTTTTTCGAAAAAACCAGCACCGCCGTGTTTCGAACCCGGGTATATGGGCTCACAAACAGCGTTCGCAAGCCCTTAGCCACAGAGACCGGCTTGCTGTGTAATGTGGTAAATATCACTTCAGTGTTGACTGTACTTCAACAAACTAAATCAAACACACTCGCTGTGTAATGTGGTAAATATCACTTCTGTGGTGGCTGTACTTCAACACACTAAATCAAACTCGCTGTGTAATGTGGTAAATATCACTTAAGTCTTGGCTATCAATTCAACAAAACTAACTCAAACACACTCGCTGTGTAATGTGGTAAGTATCCCGCCGACCGCATTTACTTTCCAGAACCAAAGATAAAGGCAGCATTTACAGTTGCATGAATAACTGATACACCGAACAGGGAGACAGTACTGTCCAATTCATGAACTGCTGCTACACCGAGATTAAGAACGCACTGACAATTAATTAGCAGCTGATGTACTAAACATGAGGAATTAATTATAGATAGTTGATAGGCAGTAAAAAAATGAAACATAGGCGTCAGTGAACCATGCGAAGCTATGTCGTGAATAAAGAAGTCCAATATTGTGGGATGACCCGTTATGGTAAAATAACCAACAAAGCAAGGACGATTGGTGTACCTTGGCAGTAAATTGAAAATACTGCCAAGGTACACCAATCGTCCTTGCTTTGTTGGTTATTTACCATAACGGGTCATCCCACAATATGGACTTCTTATTCACGACATAGCTTCGCATGGTTCACTGACGCCTATGTTTCATTTTTTTACTGCCTATCAACTATCTATAATTAATTCCTCATGTTTAGTACATCAGCTGCTAATTAATTGTCAGTGCGTTCTTAATCTCGGTGTAGCAGCAGTTCATGAATTGGACAGTACTGTCTCCCTGTTCGGTGTATCAGTTATTCATGCAACTGTAAATGCTGCCTTTATCTTTGGTTCTGGAAAGTAAATGCGGTCGGCGGGATACTTACCACATTACACAGCGAGTGTGTTTGAGTTAGTTTTGTTGAATTGATAGCCAAGACTTAAGTGATATTTACCACATTACACAGCGAGTTTGATTTAGTGTGTTGAAGTACAGCCACCACAGAAGTGATATTTACCACATTACACAGCGAGTGTGTTTGATTTAGTTTGTTGAAGTACAGTCAACACTGAAGTGATATTTACCACATTACACAGCAAGCCGGTCTCTGTGGCTAAGGGCTTGCGAACGCTGTTTGTGAGCCCATATACCCGGGTTCGAAACACGGCGGTGCTGGTTTTTTCGAAAAAGGTATAAGAGCCTGTTGTTCAGAAAGCAATGGCAAACTACTGAACGTAAAATGTGTCCAGGAATCACGCACAGCGAAAATGCTGGGGTTGACTTCTAAGTCCTGTGAAGGACATGCAACTTAAAAAGTACAGTCAACACTGAAATGATATTTACCACATACACAGCGAGTTTGTTTGATTTAGTTGTTGAATTACAGCCATCAGTGAAGTGATATTACCACATTACACAGCGAGTTTGTTTTATTAGTTGTTGAAGTACAGCTAACACTGAAGTGATATTATCACACTACACAGCGATTGTGTTTGATTTAGTTTGTTGAAGTACAGCCACCACTGAAGTGATATTTACCACATTACACAGCGAGTGTGTTTGATTTGGTTGTTGAAGTACAGCCAACACTGAAGTGCTATTTACCACATTACACAGCGAGTGTGTTTGATTTAGTTTGTTGAAGTACAGCCCAACACTGACGTGATATTTACCACATTACACATTGAGTTTGTTTGATTTAGTTTGTTGAACGTACAGCCAACGCTGAAGTGATATTTACCACATTACACAGCGAGTGTGTTGATTTAGTTGTTGAAGTACAACCACCACAGAGTATATTTACCACATTACACAGCGAGTGTGTTTGATTTAGTTTGTTGAAGTACAGCCAACACTGAAGTGATATTTACCACATTACTATGCGAGTGTGTTGATTTAGTTGTTGAAGTACAGCCACACAGAAGTGATATTTACCACATACTCAGCGAGTGTGTTTGATTTAGTTGTTGAAGTACAGCCAAACTGAAGTGATATTTACCACATTACACATTGAGTGTGTTTGATTAGTTTGTTGAAGTACAGCCAACGCTGAAGTGATTTTACCACATACACAGCGAGTGTGTTTGATTTAGTTTGTTGAAGTACAGCAAAACTGAAGTGATATTACCACATTACACATCGAGTTTGTTTGATTTAGTTTGTTGAAGTACAGCCACCACAGAAGTGATATTTACCACATTACACATCGAGTGTGTTTGATTAGTTTGTTGAAGTACAGCCAACGCTGAAATGATATTTACCACATTACACAGCGAGTGTGTTTGATTAGTTTGTTGAAGTACAGCCACCACAGACTTGATATTTACCACATTACACAGCGAGTTGTGTTGATTTAGTTTGTTGAAGTACAGCCAACGCTGAAGTGATATTTACCACATTACACAGCGAGGTGTTTGATGTAGTAGTTGTAAGTACAGCCAACGCTAAAGTGATATTTACCACATACACAGCGAGTGTGTTTGATTTGGTTTATTGAAGTACAGCCAACGCTGAAGTGATATTACCACATTACACAGCGAGTGTGTTTGATTAGTTTGTTGACGTACAGCCAACGCTAAAGTGATATTTACCACATTACACAGCGAGTGTGTTTGATTTAGTTTGTTGAAGTACAGCCAACGCTGAAGTGATATTTACCACATTACACAGCGAGTGTGTTTGATTTAGTTGTTGAAGTACAGCCAACACTGAAGTGATATTTACCACATTACACATCGAGTTGTTTGATTTCGTTTGTTGAAGTACAGCCACACTGAAGTGATACTTACCACATTACACAGCGAGTCTGTTTGATTAGTTTGTTGAAGTACAGCCAACACTGAAGTGATATTACCACATTACATGCGGTGTTTGATTTAGTTTTGAGTACAGCCACCACTGAAGTGATATTACCACATTACATAGCGAGTGTGTTGTGTTTGATTATTGTTGAAGTACAGCCAACACTGAAGTGATATTTACCAATTACACAGCGAGTTTGTTGATGTAGTTGTGAAGTACAGCCAAACACGAAGTGATATTTACCACATTACACAGCAAGCCGGTCTCTGTGCTAGGGCTTGCGAACGCCTGTTGTGAGCCCATATACCCGGGTTCGAAACACGGCGGTGTGTTTTTCGAAAAAGTATAAGAGCCTGTTGTTCAGAAAGCAATTGCAATACTGAACGTAAATTTGTCCAGGAATCACGCACAGCGAAATGCTGGGGTGACTGCTAAGTCTGTGAAGGACATGCAACTTAAAAAGTACAGTCAACACTGAAATGATATTACCACATACACAGCGAGTTTGTTTGATTTAGTTGTTGAAGTACAACCATCAGTGAAGTGCTATTTACCACATTACACAGGCGAGTTTGTTTATTTAGTTTGTTGAAGTACAGCTAACACTGAATTGATATTTATCACATTACACAGCGATTGTGTTTGATTTAGTTTGTTGAAGTACAGCCACCACTGAAGTGATATTTACCACATTACACAGCGAGTGTGTTTGATTTGGTTTGTTGAAGTACAGCCAACACTGAAGTGATATTTACCACATTACACAGCGAGTGTGTTTGATTTAGTTTGTTGAAGTACAGCCAACACTGAAGTGATATTTACCACATTACCCATGCAGTTTGTTTGATTTAGTTTTTGAAGTACAGCCAACGCTGAAGTGATATTTACCACATTACACAGCGAGTGTGTTTGATTTAGTTTGTTGACGTACAGCCACCACAGAAGTAATATTTACCACATTACACAGTGAGTGTGTTTGATTTAGTTTGTTGAAGTACAGCCACCACTGAAGTGATATTTACCACATTACACATCGAGTTTTTGATTTGTTGTTGAAGTACAGCCAACACTGAAGTGATATTTACCACATTACACAGCGAGTGTGTTTGATTTAGTTTGTTGAAGTACAGCAACCTGAAGTGATATTCCCACATTACATAGCGAGTGTGTTTGATTAGTTTTGAAGTACAGCACCACAGAAGTGATATTTACCACTTACTCAGCGAGTGTGTTGATTAGTTTGTTGAAGTACAGCAAACTGAAGTGATATACCACATTACACATGAGTGTGTTTGATTAGTTTGTTGAAGTACAGCCAACGCTGAAGTGATATTACCCACCACACAGCGAGTGGTTTGATTTAGTTTGTGAAGTACAGCCAAACTGAAGTGATATTACCACATACCACATCGAGTTTGTGATTTAGTTTGTTGAAGTACAGCCAACGCTGAAATGATATTTACCACATTACACAGCGAGTGTGTTTGATTAGTTGTTGAAGTACAGCTACCACAGAAGTGATATTTACCACATTACACATCGAGTGTGTTGATTAGTTTGTGAAGTACAGCCACCGCTGAAATGATATTACCACATTACACAGCGAGTGTGTTTGATTTAGTTTGTGAAGTACAGCCACCACAGAAGTATATTTACCACATTACACAGCGAGTGTGTTGATTAGTTTGTTGAAGTACAGCCAACGCTGAAATGATATTACCACATACACAGCGAGTGTTTGATTTGTTTGTTGAAGTACAGCCACCACAGAAGTGATATTTACCACATTACACAGCGAGTGTGTGATTTAGTGTGAAGTACAGCCACGCTGAGATATTCCCCTTACACAGCGGTTGTTGATTTAGTATGTTGAAGTACAGCCAACGCTAAGTGATATTTACCACATTACACAGCGAGTGTGTTTGATTTAGTTATTGAAGTACAGCCAACGCTGACTTGATATTACCATATTACACAGCGAGTGTGTTTGATTAGTTTGTTGAAGTACAGCCAACCGCTAAGTTATATTACCACATTACACATCGAGTGTGTTTTATTTAGTTGTTGAAGTACAGCCAACGCTGAAGTGATATTACCACATTACACAGCGCGTGTGTTTGATTTAGTTTGTTGAAGTTACAGCCAACCCTGAATGCTATTTACCACATTACACATCGAGTTTCGTTTGATTTAGTTTGTTGAAGTACAGCAACCCTGAAGTGATACTTACCACATTACACCTGCGAGTTATGTTTTGATTTAGTTTGTTGTAAGTACAGCCAACACTGACGTGATACTTACCCCATACATAGCGAGTTGTTTTGATTAGTTGTTGAAGTACAGCCAACACTGAAGTGATACTTTCCACATACATAGCGAGTGTGCTTTGATTTAGTTTGTTGAAGTACAGCCAACGCTGAAGTGATATTTACCACATTACACAGCGAGTTTTGTTGATGTAATTCTGTTGAAGTCCATGGCAACGCTGAAGTTATAATACCACTATTACACAGTGAGTGTGTTTGATGTCGTTTGTGAAGTACAGCCAACACTGAAGTATATTTACCACATTACACATCGATTTGTTGATTAGTTTGTTGAAGTACAGCCAAAACTGAAGTGATATTACCACATACACAGCGAGTGTGTTTGATTTAGTTGTTGAAGTACAGCCAACACTGAAGTGATGTTTACCATATACACAGCGAGTGTTTGATTAGTTGTGAAGTACAGCCACCACAGAAGTGATATTTACCACATTACACACGAGTGTGTTGATTAGTTGTTGAAGTACAGCCAACGCTGAATGATATTACCATTACACAGCGAGTGTGTTTGATTAGTTTTGAAGTACAGCCACACAGAAGTGATATTACCACATTACACAGCGAGGTGTTGATTTAGTTGTTGAAGTACAGCCAACGCTGAAGTGATATTTACCACCACACGAGTTGTTTGTTAGTTGTTGAAGTACAGCCAACGCTAAATGATATTACCACATTACACAGCGAGTGTGTTTGATTAGTTGTGAAGTACAGCCAACGCTGAAGTGATATTACCACATTACACAGTGAGTGTTGATTTAGTTTGTTGAAGTACAGCCAACACTGACGTGATATTACCACTTACACATCGAGTTGTTTGATTTAGTTTGTTGAAGTACAGCAACACTGAAGTGATATTACCACATTACACAGCGAGTGTTGATTTAGTTGTTGAAGTACAGCCAACACTGAAGTGATTTACCACATTACATAGCGAGTTGTTGATTTATAGTTGTGAAGTACAGCACACCGAAGATATTTACCACATTACTCAGCGAGTGTGTGTTTGATTTAGTTTGTGAAGTACAGCCAAAACTGAAGTGATATTACCACATTACACATGAGTGTGTTTATGTTTTGAAGTACAGCAACGCTGACAGTGATATTTACCACTACACAGCGAGTGTTTGATTTAGTTTGTTGAAGTACAGCCAAAACTGAAGTGATATTACCACATTACACATCGAGTTTGTTTGATTTAGTTTGTTGAAGTACAGCCAACGCTGAAGTGATATTTACCACATTACACAGCGAGTGTGTTTGATTAGTTTGTGAAGTACAGCCAACACTGACGTGATATTACCCACATTACACATCGAGTTTGTTGATTAGTTGTTGAAGTACAGCCAACACTGAAGTGATACTTACCACATACACAGCGAGTATGTTTGATTAGTTTGTTGAAGTACAGCCAACACTGAAGTGATACTTACCACATTACATAGCGAGTGTTTGATTTAGTTTGTTGAAGTACAGCCAACACTGAAGTGATATTACCACATTACCTAGCGAGTGTGTTTGATTTAGTTTGTGAAGTACAGCCAACGCTGAAGTTATTTACCACATTACACAGCGAGTTGTTTGATGTAATTTGTGAAGTCCAGGCAACGCTGAAGTTCTAATACCACATTAAACAGTGAGTGTGTTTGATGTAGTTTGTTGAAGTACAGCCAACACTGAAGTGATATTACCACATTACCACATCGAGTTTGTTTGATTTAGTTGTTGAAGTACAGCCAAAACTGAATTGATATTTACCACATTACACAGCGAGTGTGTTGATTAGTTTGTTGAAGTACAGCCACACTGAAGTGATGTTTACCATATACACAGCGAGTTTAATATAGTTGTGAAGTACAGCAAGCACTGAACTTGTATTTTCTACATTACACAGCGCGTGTGTTTGATTAATTTGTTGAAGTAGGGAAAAGAAACGGGGAAGACAAGAGAGACCTGTGTAGAACCATCATCATAGAAGGCTCATTCACGGAGAAGTGAACATCCAAGATCTACAACAGGTAGCAGCGAACGCCAGACATGGAGAGCCATGACTCTGCCCTATGCTTCAAATAGGCTCAAGAGGATAGACTAACTAACTAACTAACTAACTAACATCCAACATTGAAGTGATATTTACAACATTACACAGCGAGTTTGAGTTAGTTTGTGAAGGACAGCCACCACTGGAGTACAGCAAGCTAGCAGATATCCTGCTTCACTAAGTATACTGATAAATAGCACATCTCTGAAACCAAGTTTAAAGAAGTGACATATAGCTGGAAGTATGTCACAAAAGATAGCGGAGAAGACAGAGAAATCGAAATAGAGTCAAGATCTAGTGCGCTTATATCTGTTAGTTAGTTAGTTAGTTAGTTAGTCGACAGATCATCCTCATTGCACATCGAACCATTCAGTCATAAGTGCTCGGATCCCTCCTCAGTAAATTCCGCAGCGTGTAGCGGCTACTTATATTCTACTATAATTAGTTAGTTAGTCAGTCAGTCAGTCAGTAGTTAGTTAGTTGTTAATAGGTTAGTTAGTTAGTTAGTCAGTCAGTCAGTAAGTCAGTCAGTCAGTCAGTCAGTCAGTCAGTCAGTCAGTCATCAGTCAGTCGACAAATCATCCTCATTGCACATCGAACCATTCAGTCCATAAGTGCTCGGTTCCCCTCCTCAACAAATCCCGCATCGTGTAGCTGCTCCGGACACCAGTTCTGTGTTTGTTTCTTACTCTCTTTGGCTTCCTGCGTTAGTGTCTGTTGGCCACCTCTCTTTTGACTGCTGTTCTCGCAGCCGACCATGGTTGCAGATTCCCAGTCATCGCTTGGTTCTCGTAAACGACTACCTTTCGCTGATGTCTGCCTGGTCCATGTGCTCGTCCTGTCTTCCCCATTATCCCTACCTTCAAGCCTGTCAGCCCGCTCACCCCTTGTACACCCGCATGCCCTGTCCCGAAGATGAACTAACTGCCAGATCGCTCCAGAGACAGCAGCCACTCGCTCAGACCCACCCCCATCTCTATCTTCCTGAGCATACCTCACTGCGTCACTAAGTGACACAAGCCCTGATTGAATATCTTGTGTCTCGAGCCATGTATTACTTACATACTGCCAGTCTTCATAGTCAGGCTGCTGTGTTCAAAGCAAAACGCGCAGACTCTTCCTTCACAATTCCCTCCGGCCTGAGCCGTA